>PVKU01004697.1:0-140432 GCA_004027475.1 Anoura caudifer
AACATAAGTATGAAAAATGGCAATGAATCAGTACCTATCAACAATAACCTTAAACATAAATGGATTAAATGCTCCAATCAAAAGGCATAGTATAGCTGAATGGATAAGAAAGCATGATCCACACATATGCTGCCTACAAGAGACCCACCTCAGGACAAAAGACCTACACAGACTCAAAATGAAGGGCTGGAAATAAATTTTCCAAGCAAATGGACAGGAAAAAAAAAAGCTGGGGTAGCAATACTCATATCAGACAAAATAGACTTCAAAAGAAGAGCCATAAAGAGAGACCCAGAAGGTCACTTCATAATACTCAAGGGAAGAATCCAGCAAGAAGACATAAACATTGTAAATATATATGCACCCAACATAGGAGCACCTAAATACATAAAGAAAATCTTAAAGGACTTCAAGAAAGATATTGACAGCAACACAATTATAGTAGGGGATTTTAACACCCCACTGTCAAAAGTGGACAGATCTTCCAAACAAAAAATCAACAAAGATATTGTGGCATTAAACAACATTCTGGATGAAATGGACTTAACTGATATATATAGAGCCCTTCATGCCAAAGAAACTAAATACAGATTCTTTTCAAATGCACATGGAACATTTTCAAAGATAGACCACATGATAGGGCACAAAACAAGTCTCAACAAATTCCAGAATATTGAAATCATACCCAACATTTTCTCTGACCACAAGGGAATGAAACTAGAAACCAACCCCAAGGGAAAAAACCCAAAGCACTCAAAATCATGGAGATTGAATAGCATGTTATTAAACAATGAATGGGTCAAGAATGTAATTATGGAGGAGATCAAAAAGTTTCTGGAAACAAATGAAAATGAACTCACAACAACCCAAAATTTATGTGACACAGCTAAGGCAGTCCTCAGAGGGAAGTTCATAGCAATACAGGACTACCTAAAAAAGATAGAAACATCTCAAAAAAACAACCTTACGCCTACAAGAACTCAAGGAACAACAGCAAAGACAGCCCAGAGCAAGTAGAAGGAAGGAAATAACCAAGATCAGAGCAGAATTAAATGACACAGAGTCTAAAAGCACAATTCTAAGGATCAGTGAATCCAGGAGCTGGCTCTTTGAAAAGATAAACAAAATTGACAAGCCATTAAGCAGGCTCATCAAGAAAAAAAGAGAGAGGACCCAAATAAACACAATCAGAAATGAAAGAGGAGAGATTACAACTGATACCACAGAAATACAAAGGATTGTAAGAAATTACTATGAAGAACTGTATGCCAAGAAATTTGAAAACTTAGGTGAAATGGACAAGTTTCTAGAAAAATATAATCTCCCAAAACTCAATGAAGAAGAAGCAGAAATCCTGAACAGACCAATAATAGCAGATGAAATAGAGGCAGTAATCAAAAAACTCCTGACACACAAAAGCCCTGGACCAGATGGTTTCATACGAGAATTCTACAAAGCATTTAAGAAAGAGCTAACCCCTACCATTCCCAGACTTTTCAAAAAAATCCAAGAAGATGGAAGACTCCCAAACTCTTTTTATGAAGCCAGCATCATCCTAATCCCTAAAACAGATAAAAACACAACAAAGAAAGAAAACTTCAGGCCCATATTGCTGATGAACATAGACGCTAAAACTCTCAACAAAATATTGGCAAACCACATCCAACAATACATTAAAAAGATCATACACCATGACCAAGTGGGATTCATCCCTGGGATGCAAAGATGGTTCAACATTCACAAATCAGTACATGTAATACATCATATAAACAAAAGCAAAAACAAAAATCACATGATCATATCAATAGATGCAGAAAAAGCATGTGATAAGGTACAGCACCCATTTATGATAAAAACACCCAGCAAAGTGGGAATAGAGGGAGCATTCCTCAAAATAATCAAGGCCATATATGAGAGACCTAAAGCCAACATCATACTCAATGGGCAGAAACTAAAACCTTTTCCACTAAGATCATGAACAAGACAAAGGTGTCTACTTTCACCACTTCTATTCAATATAGTATTGGAAGTCTTAGCCACAGCAATTAGACAAGAAAAGAAAAGGCATCCAAATTGGAAAAGAGGAAACAAAGTTATTATTGTTTGCAGATGACATGATAGTGTACATAGAAAATCCTATAGACTCGGCCAAAAAGCTGCTTGACCTAATAAATGAATTTGGCCAAACAGCTGGATGCAAAGCCAATATCCAAAAAACAAAGGCATTTTTGTATACCAACAACAAAAGAGCAGAAGCAGAAGTCAAGGAAAAAATCTCATTCAATATAGCAAAAAGAAAAATAAAATACCTAGGAATAAACCTAACCAAGGAGGTAAAAGACCTGTACGGAGAAAACTACACAACACTGAAGAAAGAAATCAAGGAAGACACAAACAAATGGAAACATATACCGTGTTCATGGATCAGAAGAATTAACATCATCAAAATGTCCATACTACCCAAAGCAATTTACAGATTCAATGCAATACCTATTAAATTACCAATGGCATATTTCACAGACATAGAACAAACACTTCAAAAAGTTATATGGAACCATAAATGACCTGGAATAGCTGCTGCAATTTCGAGAAAGAAGAGCAAAGTAGAAGGGATCACAATACCTGAAACCAAACTGTATTACAAGGCCACTGTAATCAAAACAGCCTGGTACTGGCACAAAAACAGGCACATGGACCAGTGGAATAGAACAGAGAGCCCAGAAATAAACCCAATTCTCTATAGTCAATTAATATTTGACAAAGGAGGAAGCAACATAAAATGGAGTAAAAATAGCCTCTTCAACAAGTGGTGTTGGGAGAACTGGACAGTTACATGCAAAAAAATGAAACTCAAGCACCAACTTACACCATACACAAAAATAAACTCAAGGTGGATAAAAGATTTAAATATAAGCCATGACACCATTAAAGTCCTAGAGGAGAACATAGGCAGGAAAATATCAGATATTTCATGTAGCAACATTTTTACTGATATGTCCCCTAAAGCAAGGGACATAAAGGAAAGAATAAACAAATGGGATCTCATCAAAATAAAAAGCTTCTGCATGGCTAAAGAAAACAGTATTAAAATAAAAAGAGAACCAACTGTATGGGAAAACATATTTGCCAATAATACCTAAGACAAGGGTTTAATCTCCAAAATATATAAAGAACTTACACGACTCCACTCTAAGAAGACAAGCAACCCAATTAAAAAAGGGGCAAAAGACTTGAACAGATACTTCTCCAAGGAGGACATACAGAAGATCCAGAGACACATGAAAAGATGCTCAATATTGCTAGCTATCAGAGAGATGCAAATTAAAACCACAATGAGATACCACTTCACACCTGTCAGAATGGCCATCATAAACAAAGCAACAAACAACAAGTGTTGGAGAGGTTGTGGAGAAAAGGGGACCCTAGTGCACTGTCAGTGGGATTGCAGACTGGTACAACCACTATGGAAAGCAGTATGGAATTTTCTAAGAAAACTAAAAATGGAACTGCCTTTTGAGCCAGCAATTCCACTGCTGGGATTATATCCTAAGAACCCTGAAACACCAACCCAAAAGAATCTATGCACCCCAATGTTCATAGCAGCACAATGTACAATAGCCAAGTGTTGGAAGCAACCTAGGTGCCCATCAGTAAATGAATGGATCATGAAACTATGGTACATTTGCACAATGGAATTGTATGCAGCAGAAAGAAAGAAGGAGCTCCTGCCCTTCGCAACAGCATGGATGGAACTGGAGAGCATTATGCTAAGTGAAATAAGCCAGGAGGTTAAAGACAAATACCATATGATCTCACCTTTAACAGGAACCTAATCAAAAAAACAAACAAACAAGCACAATATAACCAAAGACACTGAAATTGAGAAGGGGTTGATAGTCACCAGAGGGGAGAGGGGAGGGAATTTCAGGGGAAAAGGGGAAGGGTTTGGAGCAACAAGTATAAAGGACACATGGACAAAAACTAGGGAGGGGTGGAAATGGGAGGGAGGTGGGGAGGGCTGGGAGTAGTAAAACACAAAAAATTGTGCAAGAACAACAATTAAAATTAAAAAATTAAAATTAAAAAAAGAAAAAACAAAAGAAAAGATGTAAAGAGTCAAGGGGGAAAGTTACAGACGTATATGGAGAAGTAGGCTGGGGAAAGAGTGGGGGCAAAGGCCCTGAGGCAGGAATGTATCTGGTATTTTTAAGAAACAGTAAGGAGGTCAGTGTGGCTAAAGCAAAGTGAAATGGAGGGCAAAAACTGGGAGATGATGTCAGAGAGAAAACAGAGTCAGAACATGAAGGGCCGCACAGGCAGTTATACAGATTTTTGTATTAGTTTGGATGATTTTGAGTAGAAGGATGACTAACTTTCATTTTAAAAGATGTACTAGCTGCCATGTTGAGAAAAGATAGTATGCAGAGCGGGAGATAAGTGGGGAAATCAGCAAGGTGTTGTGATAATTCAGGCAAGAAATGATCAGTCAGATCAATAGAAAGACAGCTTGTGAATATACTTTGAAGTTAGAACCTATAGGATTTACTAAGAAAATGCATGTGGGGAATAAAAGCAGAATAGGAGTCAACAATGACAAAGGTTTTTAGCCTGAGCAACTGAAAAGTAGAAGGGCAATCTACTGAGTTTGGATTGAACAAGTAGAACAAATTTGTGAAGAATGAAAAAGAGGCCCATGTATGACAAAAAAAAGTTTAAAATGATATCAGTGAGGAGGGGCTGCTGGGGGAAAAGAAAAATCCAAGATCAGGTGTTGCCTGGAACCCAAAAGAAAGCCTGCCACCAACAGGGATAAATGCGGCCCAATGCTACTGTGGTCAGGTACAGGGAGGATTGGACTCTGCTGCTTACAGTCAAAGAATGACATTGACAAGACTGTTTCTGTTCAACAGATGTGGATAAAAGCTGTATTTAACTGAATTTAAGAGACAAATGGAGAAGAACTGGAGAGCGTCAGCATAGATAACTGTAACTATGTGAGTTTTATTCAATTTTTAAATTTTTGTAAACAGAAGCAGAGATGCAGAGTAAAAGATGAAGCGAGGGTTGGGGAGGCTTCTACCTTCAATTGACCTCTAATTGCCCTAGTTGGGTCAAAAATATAAGATTTTAAAGATGAGATCAATAATGACTTGTATATATGTTGATAGAAATCATGGGAGATGAGAGGGAGGGAAGGGAAGGGAAGGGAAGGGAAGGGAAGGGAAGGGAAGAAAATGTGAATCAAAGTGCAGTGTCTGGCATTGACAAGAGCAAGGCTATTCAGTCTACCGTACTATAAGGAGAGGGAGAATGTGTAGGTGCAAATTCTAGTAGGAAAGTGGTTGATGGGCAGATGGAATTTATGGAAGTTCTTTCAATTGCTTTAATTTTCTTAATGGTACAGGAACTGAGATCTTCAACTCATTTACCATATGAGTTATTTATTATTTTCCATATAATAATAAAGTAGGAAGTGTTAGAGATTTGAGATAAATGAAATTATAAGAATTATTTGTCTAGGAGAGTAGGAGAGTGAACGTACTATGGAAATCTAATAAGATTGCATGGCATTATTAAGGATCAACTTTTGAGTTAATGATCATGAAGTTAAAGTGAAACCAGGCGACATGGTTATGCATTATTCTTCAGTAATTCTCAGACGTCCAGGCGCTGTTTATTTATGTAGGGTGGGTGTTTGCTAAGAGATTATGATAAAACAATATACAGAAGATAGAATTGTGGATGTTTGCAAGGAAATAGTTAAAATGAATGTAGAATTTAAATTGACTTAGTAAGAAAAAGAAAAAAAATGGGACGGACCTGGGATATTGAAAAGATAAAGTATCATGGGTTGTCAAGACTGGTGAGGTAGAAGGACTGTCAGAGTTGGGGCCCTAGAGAAAGGGAGAATGACAGCTGGAAAGATGGGAGGTGTTCATCAGGGAGTGGGCACTTGAAATTGAAGTTGTGAAGGGTTTCAGTTATTAGGCTAAGATATTGGCTTGAGAATCCGAAGCATGTAATTTGAATGTGAAACTGACAATAACGTACCCAAGGACAGAGAAGAGGAAGAAAACTGTAGGAAGATGTTTGTTTCCTTTCACACTTCCCTCTGGGAAAATGTAAGCTGCTCTATTTATCCCAGCGCTGTTTCTAACCTCTCTTGTTTAACATTTTCTCCTCTTTTTGATGGAGGCAGCAAAATAAATTCAATGAAGAAGATGCCGTGATACAGTGAGAAAAGAAAGGCGTAATAGTTAAAGAATGAAAGAGAAATAATCCTTTTTTCTGCCTGACCCTTCACACAATTCTAGACGACTGTGATGCATTTCAGAAAGCATCTCCTACTTTATATGTTTTAGAAAGGGTTAGTAAAATTGGCCCTGCTATATAAAATCTCTCTTCACAGGTCTTTTCAAGTACATGTCTATTCAAGTGGCCATAAAAATAAAACTTTGGAATTTCTGCATTGGGAAGAGATATTGCTACACCTTTGAAGACACAATATTTGATTTGGGGACCTTCAGACAAGCTTTATTGAAACTACACAGCAATAACATTTCATTCTGGCAGAATAATCCCTATTTTTTTTTCTACACAGATACTGAGTAACCTGAACCGTCTGAAAAGAAAGATTGTAGTCCTGTCTGATGTGGCCACTACATTGGTGCCCAAGCTTTAACCTTCCAATTTAATCTTCAGTTATAACTCTTTTTTTTTTTTCTACAAGCATGGAAATGTCAGCTGCTAGGTTTTTGTTCACCTCTCTAGTATGCTCATTGAAGGGCACTTGGATACATTTTGTTCAAAGTCAATGGGACTTCCATCAGTAAGAGATTTCAGCAGTGTCTGCAAAATGAACGTTTGGTCTGATCTGGTGCTGCGACCCACAGCTGTAACAACCAGCTGCTTCTGCTCACTCAAGCTTCAGCCATCAGCCAGCTCCACAGCATAATGGAATCTCAGTCACAGGATGTCTCTACAACAATGGGTTTCACAAGGTCATTTCACTCAGAGAGAGAGAAACTGGTTAGTATGAACAGTTGCTAAAAATACAAAGTTTTAAGGGATTTTAAGTATAACAAAACCAGGAGATACCACTGATGATTTTCACTGACTGAATGCAGGTGAAGCATGAAAAAGTAACTTCACCTTGCAGTTCAATCAAATCTATTTTTATGTTATACTAGCATGTTAAATCTTTAATAAAATTCCATCAAAGATTGTCTGTCATAGTGCATGCGTGATTAGCTTTCTACAAACAACTTTGCCTTCTGAGTACAAGTCAGTGTCAATGAAATAAAAATAAATAAAACCATACTGGGCAAAGCACTTTATTAACCTTTGTTTCAAACTTTTCCTAGGCTTCTTTACCTTAAACAGCTGCAAAGAATGATTTGTGTAAAGCCAAAACCGAAAACAGATGCAGTGTCCAAGGGTCTTGCGCTTAAAAATATTGGAGATCTAGATTTTATCAGATCCATGAACAGAATTTGAAAAGGCATTCATGATGTAAAATAGCAGCTGTGAGTAACTTGGTCAAGTTTTACCTTTTCCAGAAGCGGACTCAATGCCATTTTCTTCATTCTTGGAAGCCTCATCAAAATTCTCCACAAGATCTGAGACTTCATCCTCACCCTCCTCTCCGGTAGCAAGTGGTGCTTTTCCATCCACATGTTGTTTGGGCAGAGCTTCGCCAGTCTCCTTAACTGGTCAGACTGGCTGCACCAAGCTGGTTTAAGGTGCTGGGTAGCATGTCTGTCAGCTGCTTTGTCTCAGCCCAGCAGTGATGGTGAAAGTGTTCACTGCCACTTTCGTGGACTTCGTGGTTGAGAAGGTGCATCACTGTTCCTTGGCTTGGGCTAGGCGCACACATGCAGGGAAGCAAGGTAGCAGCTCAAATACTATTTTTAATACACAAATTGTGGAGTAACAAACAGAATCATTACTAACCCAAGGAATAAAGATTAGGAATAGACAAAATGCTGATACTCACATAGACTCCATTGGTTGAGATCTCAAACTTTCATAAAGTGGATGAGATCTGTCACTTAAAAAAACTTCCAACAATATCACCAACTAAAGCATGATTTGGAAAAGTGTTAGAAGGTAAGATTTAATTCATATTAGAAAATGTGATTATAGAATCACTAAATGTTAAACAATATAATTGTTATATTCATAGCATATTAAAAAGTATGAATTATGTTAATAACAAAAAATGTTCTGACGACTAATGGGTAACCCAAAGAAAGAACTGGATAGCACAAATTATTCAATATCCAAAGGAGATAATATTGTGATTCTATACCAGTCTTGGTTTTTATAAAAAATATCTCAAAATGAAGATACAACTTCTCACTGTAAAATCACACCTGACCAGCCTGGATATAAACAACTGGCTGAGTACGAACCCAAGCCAATTTGTTCACATTTAGTAGATGGAAGATTCTTCAGTAGCAAGAGATAGGTAAGTGCTTTAGGCCTCTTCCCCTAGCAACTTGATGCCAGTAAAGGAACACAAAGAAAGCAAGTCTTAGACCAAATTTGGTATTCGTGGAAATACTTATTAGTAAAAAGACAACCAAATAATCATGTGGCAGGTTCCGTGGGCTCCGTGATGTTTTAGACTGTCTGATAGCAACTCTCAGGAGAGACTCACTGGAGGCAGATTTGTCATGTTTATCATCAATATAGTACATCAGTGTGTTCTGCAGAATATCCAGATGGTCCTGATCTCTTCTGATGATGTTATGACAGAGAGCAGGAGGATTAACATAGCACTGGAGCAAATCTATAATTGCATACTCTTGCCTCTTCCATGTGAATGCAAAATGTGATCCTATGTTCTGATTGGAACAGATACAAGCATTCACCAAATTAATTGCCTCAGACCTTGGACCTGAAGCCATGTCAAATGGCTCTAGAAAAATAACCATCTGGAACAGCAGCTGAAATTAAGGGTAACACATAGGTTAGTTTTCAGTAGCCTACTTTTGTCTTTTAGGATTCAACGGGTTTCTGCAGGGGCAAAACCACTAAATTAAATTGGGTACAAGATGGGGACCTCTGTTCTATGTCCCTTAGATCTACTATCCAATAAGGTAACCAGCTGGTACATACAGATATTTAGATTTACATTTAAATAAATCAAAATAAAATAGCATTACAGATTCATTTCCTCAGTCACACTAGCCATATTTCAAGCACTTAATAGCCATTTCCATCCTTACAGAAAGTTCTATTGGACATCAATACTTTGGATCCTTAGAGGTAGCATGATTTTCATCCACTCCCCCATTCTGTAATGCTTGTTTTTGAATTACTAATTTGACAGAGACTCCCCCAATATGAAAGCTCCTATACCTTAGGCCAAGGACTCAATCCGGGCGTTAAGCCAACTGTTACATATGTTCATTTCAATTGGACATTCAAGAACCAGGGAAATGACCACTGGATGGGTCAGCTGACAAATGGGCCCACTGTCAGCCAGGGGTTGGTCCAGTCTGCTTTTAGTAGCTGGCCCCTAAACACCTCCACTCTAACAGCGGAGCCATGGTGACATTATGCTTCTTAAGGGCATCGGTGTCAACCTGGACACTGAGCCCAATACTCCTAGAAATATTTCGGTACTTCTCTTTCCTCATTACACAGTCATCTGAGTAAATTAGTGTAGATCTCTTTAAGAAAAAAAATTGAAGGAATCAGCACAGTGTATACTTGCTGCAGTGTTACAGCATCCTTTCTCAGGTTTCCTGTCTGAAAACTGGCATGATTCAGAAACTGGAAAATAGATCACAACTCTTTATTAGGGTAAGGGCCATCCATCTTTTCTATCCTCTGTGGGTTCAAGCTGAGTGGTACCCATGTTGACTAAACACACATTTTGCCCTCAGGGATGCTTTATTGCATCTCCATTATTCTCTGCAAGTCAAGTCCTTTTGGCTGTCACTTCAATCCTGGAACTTATTATGATAGTTGTATCTATGTGTCTTCCAGCATGTAAGAATTCTCACTTGGCCTTTATTGTTTCGGGGTCCTGTCTGTTCTGTAATGTCCCTTCCTACCATCAGTCCTGACTAACAGAAGAGAGCTTGTTACTGACTTTTGTGCTTCTCTCACAAGTGCGCTCCTCACGGCCTTTCCAGGGGACATAATCACCTGGTGGTCTTCCAGCTTTACATACCTCATCTACTCTAGAACGCCCACACTCCTGGGTCTTTCCATTCCTTTCTCCACCATCTGTCAAGACCATCTGGCATTTCCATGGCACATAGCGTGGGCCATACTTTCTCCATACTCTAAAGAACCATCCCAGTCACTAGTTTGCCTATCTCCTGGGGTCTTTCCAAGAATATTTAAATCATGTTTGTCTCAAGAGAGTGCTCCCATGTAAACTCTCCTCTATGCAATCTCACAATCTTCTCTCCTTTAGAGTACTGTGCTTTTCTTCCCTTATTAAACTCACAATACCCTAGCTGGGCCATGCAGCTACCTAACCCAAGTTCTAAGCCTACTGGCCAGGAACAAGTGGCGAGACATATCCAAAAGTTAGTGTTGTCCTCAAGTAAAGAGGAGAGTGCTAATAACTGCTCTCCCCCAAAGAGAATCACTTTGCCCAAAGGAATGCTCTCTTCCTGCATTTGATGACTGGCTAGGTCAGGTCTCTCTGTGAAGGGTCCTCACGGTGCCTGAGCTTTCTGTGGATGTTCTCAAGTCTCAGCTGCAGTTGTCTTCCAGAGTAACTTCTCCTTCCGCCCAATCCGGCTCCTTTATTCTCTCATACACGATGATCCCTAGAGCGGTAATTTTCAACCTTATTCATCTCATGGCACACATAAACTAATTACTAAATTCTGTGGCACAACAAAAAAATGCATCATATTTTTCTTGCCAATCTGACAAGAGAATAGGTATAATTTTGATTCATTCACACTAGACAGCTATTGTTGTGCTGGCTGTTGTCATTTTTTTATTGGACAGTCTAAAGGAAAAGAGGTCAGTGCCACTAGTCAGGTATTGCATGTTTTAAAAATTCTTGTGGCACACCAGTTGAAAATCGCTGCCCTGGAGCACTCTCCAATAATCTTCCTGAAGGCATGATTTTATCTCAGTGTCTGTTTCCCAGGGAAACCTGAGCTAAGGAGATGTGTAAATTTTATTTGTACTCTTATCTCCCATTGTGTGACCCTTTCATATAACCCCAGCAAAATTACAGGCAAAAATGCTGAAATTCATTTGCAAGTTGTAATGCCAGAGGCCAGACAGAAAAATAAATTAATGCATGTGTAAAACTCTGAAAATGAGACGAACAGCGAAGAGTTACAGAATGTTTCAAAAGAGAATAACACTAGGATGGTGTACTCATTTGCAGAAGATAAAGGAGGGAGACGAGGGCATATAATGGAGGAACTAAAGCGAAGGTGGAAGAGATTCGGGCTCAGAAGGGTTTATGCGGAAGAACAATAGTGGCAATGCGATGGGAAGCCTGATTAGAGGAGCAGCACCCTAGCAGAGGTCACTCAGGTGGCAGCATGCTAGGGGACTGTCAGTCAGGAAAGCTTAGAGGCATCTCACCACAGTATATTCCACCTCAATGGGAACTGATAGGACACCTGGCGCTTTATGCTCTTGGCTGAGCCACATCACACCTCATTAATGGTGTACCTATTCCCTTTCTTCCCTCAGCAAAACATTAAAAACTTGAGATGAAAGCGTGTCATTCTAAACCATATTTGGCTCAAAGAAAAAAGATGCTTCCCAGGACTGCAAAAGATCTTTCTTTAATGAAACTTTAATTAAACTCCACTTTAATTTGGATCACAATGAAGAAAACAAGGGGCTTTTCATCTTGCCCCAAGTAGAAAGTGTTGGTGTCTCCCAGTCATAAAATGCTAGCATTTAAACCTCTTGCGATCTTTTAGAACTCGAAGCCCCTGCTGGTAACTAACTGTGACAACAAAACCAATTGTTTGCAATTTCACCTACAAATAGGTACATCTTTAGGATGGATTTGCATGGCTTCTAAGGTGCTAATAAGAACAATGCTAATTAGAGGAAACAAAGGCAGAGAAAGATAATTTGGAGGAGGCTTCCTGTTCTCTCCTTCAGGGTTAATGAAACAATAGTCAACATCATGTACACCCTCTCAAACAAGCCGCTGAACGGCAAAATACAATTAGCATGAAACAGCACTATTCAGAACAATTCTTAGGTGTGAAATATTTTAAGTTATCCATAAAGAACGTGTATTTGAAAACTGTCAAGTTCAGAAAAGACTCCAGCCCAGCGTTTGAAAGTAAGTGTCGTGTTTAGAATCCAGTCTGTCGCAGAGAGAACGTGCCGGCTACCTCTCCACTGAGAACCAGTCCAGATGTCTCCGATTTGCCCTTGACCACAGAGACTTCCCAAGAAGAAACAGGAAATGCATCTTCATTTGTACAGAGTAGGAGAAGAAAGTTCATCATTTTTTTTAAGAACTTAAAGCCTCCTCTGTACTGGACATTACGCCAGGTGTGTGAGTTACATAATGGAGCAGGAAAGATGCAGGCTGGCTGTGAGCATTGAGAAGTGAGGGAGGTGAGTATATTTTTCCCAAACACACTTTTCTGAATCATTTTGCTCCATCAGGACAAAAACTGGGAAAGGATCACTTTCAAATCTAGGGGAGGGGTCTGCAAAAGATGGCAACCCAGATGAAGCCAGCCCTCCATTTCTGTAAATAAAGTTACACTGGAATACAGTCATCCTTTGGCAGCTTACGTATTGTCTGGCTGCATTTATGCTTCAAAGGCAGAGATGATACGTTGTGACAGAGACAGCTTGGCTCACAAAGACTAACATGTTCACTGTCTGGCCTTTTACAAAACAAGTCTGCAAGCTCTTGATCTAGGGGAAGAAAAGCTTATTTGAAAGCAGAGCCGCTTTATCTGTCCAGCCCCCAGGACCAGTAGCAAAGCAACATGGCAGCCAGAGCAGTCAGATATTGCTTGTAATCTCTTTAAATGCACGTCCCCTTCACTTTGGTTTGGTTGTTACGCATATATCTTCGATGTAATATTATAACCTGCAGTGAGATCAATGCACAAGTCACCACACTGTCACCATGTTATTAATTTTTCACACATTCTATTAACTCCCTAATGGTAGCCACATTAGTTCTCTTCTATGCCCTAAATGATATGTTGAGCTTCAATACAAGGAGCAACAGGCTGCATGGGAGGAAAAGAAGTTTCTAATATTGAGAGCACAGATAAGGTGAGGTTATAGTGCTTTCCCTCAGAATTCAGGATCTAGTCTGTGCACTCTAGGTTGTGTTCCCAGAACATCTTAACCACAGTCTTTGCTTGAACGCTTTCTATTCTTTCCCTAGTGAAAAGGTAGGATCAAGGGATTCCTGGTCAACAGACCTAGAGCTGCTGGGTGTGGAAAAGAAGGCATGCTAGGACATTGGAGATGTAGCCAAGGGTAAATGTATCAGTCCTCGTGGGTGATGCATCTCAAGATACCCAGAACTCACAAAGGAGAGGGAATCTCAGAAGACAAATGGTCACGTCACAATGGCAACTTAATTTATGTCCGTAGTTCTCTTTAATACACAGGTGGCAAATACAAGGCCTGAGGGCCGAATCTGGCCCTCCGCCTTGTTTTATCTGGCCCTGTACCTTGTTTCTACCAAGCCCTTGCATAACTCTCAGATAACTCTTATGGAGCAGTTACATTTACACAGTCCTAAAATTACATCTCGCCCTTTGAAGGCAACTGCGAGGCTGATGTGGACCCTGGTGAAAATGAGTTTGACACCCCTGCAGTTTAATAGGATAGTATTTGGTGGTATTAATCAGGAAAATGAAGAATGTGTGTAGCTCAGACTTGAGCAGTGGGAATTATAGTACAAAAGCGACAACTAAAGAGATGAGTTATCTCAAGGATGTCCAGGGATTAAGGGGGGACTAGGATCAGTCCCTCCCATGGAGACCAGGATACATATGGTCCCTTCCACTCCCGCTCTGCACTCAGAGGCGACCATGAAGAGAAGGAAGGGAAGGAGAAGAGACATGACATTGCTGAATATGAGCCCCGAAAACTTTTTAAAATTCTGAACTGAGCTTAAAGTGCATGTTTATATGAGTTTGAATGAGTTGAAGCTTACCCTGAATTGGCAAATTTATGTTTTCCACCATCAGCTGAAACAACCTCAAGAGCTAAATTGAATTAGAGACATTTTAAAAGGTACATTTTTACACATATGTTTGTGACTGAGAAATTCATGCTAACCCAGAGATAATAATATCCCTCAAGTTCTCTCTCTAGTTTTCACACACTAAATGAGTTGCTCTAACCCATGTTGGACTTAAAGGAGGTGAGATCCGTGAGCAGATCCTGTGATGCTGGGGTGAGGAGGTGTGGGCTGAGGCATAGGAGCCACAGTTGCAGACGTATCCCACCTACCTGGGTAGGGTCCTGGGCTGCTGGACTCCAGGGAGCTCTTCACTGCAGGCAGGCAGGAAGTGTCTTCAAAGGTGACTCAGCCTGATCTTTTTTAAGCTTTCTAGATTCCAAAGTCTGTCAGTAGAAAGAGAAGCCAAAGTAACTTGTTAAACGTATGCAGTGTAATTATTTTAGACATGGCAAGTGTCAAGATGATTTTCTATTATCCAATAGTTTGTGCTTCTTACTATAGTAGCACTCATTAAACTTGAACTGTCTGTCTTCTGCCTACCCCTCACCTCCAAAGGCATATGAACTCTCTGAAGATAGAAGTGGGTTCTTTCATTGCTGCAAGCCGAGTATTAAGCCAGCCCCAGGACCATGCATGAAAATAAAAAAAATGACCCTTCATGACCCTTCATTCTCCTATCAAACAAAGTCTACTACATCAATCAACAGTGACAGAAAACTATTGTCTTCCAATGGAGAAAAAAAATCACATTCATACTTCTACTTTCTTATGTGAGCAAGGTAAGATAGTGTGGCTGAGTAGGGACACAGTTTTCAGGCAGAATGAGCAGTAGATGTTGTCATGTCAGAGAATACAGGGCAAACCCTCAGAACATGCTGTTGCTCCCAAACCTGTTCAGGGCTAATATTTGGGAGATGTGCAACTCATGATCCTCTCGGCCTTCGATGCCTAAGAGGGTCTAAGGCCCCTGGAGCCCTTGGGCTGATCTCCTCTGGCTAACAGTGTGCTATACAAATATTTTATTCTATGTGAGTTAAAAAGGTTAAAAAGGATAGAAAAGGACCTGAAAATGGATGGAAACCACTGGGATAAAGTTGTTCCCATAACCTTTGAATCTGCTACATTGGTATTTGTAGGCATCTGTGGCATCTGAGAAACTGAGCTCCTGGTTCATGATAATAGTAGGGTCACAGACTCCAGCCTGAGTAGAGGCGATAGCCCCAGAGAAGCCACTTTCTCTCTGCTTCCCTTTCTGTGCACAAAAAGAAACTTCATTTATCAGTATATGGCTCTGATGAAGAGAGTTCTTGTTATAGTGTTTCCTGGTGCAGGTGCAGCATGTTGTCAACTTGCTTGGAAATACTGTCCCCTCAGTCTTAACAGAACCTCATGGGCCATAACCCAAGGGCTCTTAGAGAACTTCTCTGTGCAGGAAAGAGTTAACTCTTTCCTGCACAGGGTTGTTCGAACCCTGTACATTCACAAGACTGACCTGCTTTTAGGACCGGCCTTTGGCTAGCTCCTGGAAGATGAGCTCTCAGCTGTGGAATATTATGCCTTATAATATTGTTTTTGTAAGCCTGAAACTTGGGCCTAGATCAGCAATTTTCAGCCTCTTCCATCTCATGGCACACATAAACTAATTACTGAAATTCTGCAGCAACCCAAAAATACATCTTTTGACAATCTGACAAAAAAAAAAGGTTTAGTTTTGAGTCATTCACAAAGGTCTGCTATTGTTGTGTTGGCTGTTGTCAATTTTTTTTTTTGATTTGACAATCTAAGAGAACAGAGGTCAGTGTCCTGACTAAATAGATATTACACATTTTAAAATTCTTTGGCACGCTGGTTGAAATTGCTGGCCTAGATGTACTACTTTAATAGTTTATGCTAATGATGTGATTTAGAGCAAAGGCTTTTCTCTCTCTCTCTTTTTTTTTTCTGTGAGGAGCTGGAGTCTGAGTAGCTGAGGTCAGTTACACATGCTATGTCGGCCTAGGTTACAGACCTCAGGAAAAATCCTGAACAGCGTGTGAGCGATTCAGGTGAATATCTTTGGTTGCAACACTTTGCTTTGCTAATTTTCACATAGATGTAACAGCTAATTTGACATAATTTGAATTTTCTCCAAATTATCTCTTTTACTTCCTTCAGCTTTAGACTTATAAATCTAACGTCCTAGATTTTTACTTTTGTCCCTTAGTTTTATATTTAAAATCTTCCCTCCAAAGCCACCTAATCAAGCTGAGAAGTCTCCTGTTCTTTTGGTTGGACCCATTTCCTCTTGGTCGACTTCCTCTCCCCTGGGCCTTTCACCTGCGGGGCTTTGTGTGTGAGCCTGAGACTTTCCTGATTGACTTGCCTCTGACCTGCTGATGTGATCAGTCATCCCTGCAGCAAGTTCTATTGTCAAAGCAGTGCTTCCAGTGTGTTCTTTTCCTCTTTATTTCTATTCCCTACATAGTTACTTATTGTCAACCTGGGGCATAGTTTTTGTTGTCAAGGTATTTGCTTTTCTATCACAAAGTGACAAATAAAAAATAAGCACAATTTTCTAAAAACCCAAATATATTTCAGAACAAAATTTTTGTTTTTCCCCAAGATCATGGCTACCTGATGCTCAAAAGAAAATAATATATGCCTTTTTTCCCCAATGTCTCAACACATTGGGATCTAAAAACAATGCTATATTCACCAAGACACTTTTGTTTAAAAGAACCAAATATCCTACTTGAGTAACTACATTCGTTTTCTATGGCTGCCATTAACATGTCCCCCACAAACTCCACAGCTGAAAGCAGCACATACTCATTATCACACATTTCTGCAGGTCAGAAGGCAAGGGTGTCTTGACTCATGTCCCTGCTCTAGGTCTTACAAGGACAAAATCAGTGTGTCAGCCACTGAAACTCTGGTCAGAAGGCCTGGAGGAGAATCATTTAAGGCTGAGTCAGGCTGTTGGCAGAATGTTCCTTGTATTCGGAGGGCTGAGGTACTTGTTTTTTTCTTCATCCACAACTAGAGGCCACCCTTAACTCCTAGTGGCCTCTCTGGTTCTTGCATGTGGGCCCCTACATCTCAGCAACTGAACCCTTTGTTTGGAATCTCTGACTTCCTCCTTCCGCTGCATGAATCTTCTGACTCCAGCCAGACAGGGTCCTCAGCATGTAAGGGCTCATGTGATTAGATTAGGTCCACACATAAAATCCAGTAATTTTCCCTTTTTAAGGTCTGTACCCTTCATTACATTTGCAAAGTCTCTTTTGCCACATAATGTAACACGTTCATTGGTCTGGGAATTAGGGTGTGGGCATCTTTGAGAGGCCATTATTTTGCCAACCATGATAAGTATAACTCAACCTGCACAATTGAAAAAGTCTAGTTGTTACAGAAAAAATTCTAGCAACAGAAAAATTCTTGAGACTGGCAAAAAAACTTCCAAAGTCTCACTTTCTCGAACCTGAGGGGGTCAGTCTGCCACGGGCAATTCAGATCCCGGATGAGACCCCAAAAACTGTTACAGAGCAACAGAAGGTCCATTATCGTCTGCTGCCTTATGGAAAGATGTCTCTCAAAGCCAGAGATTTGAGAAAAGGAAAGGAAATGTTTATTTAATGCTATACAGAGTTAAAGTAGTGACTTAACTTCATTAAAATATCAAAGTCCTTTAAGATACCCACAGATGCCCACAGTGCTTCCTATCTCCCTCTGCCCTAAGTCAGGGTACCGTAATTGCAAGGAAGAGAAGCACACATCTGGGATCCAGGCTCTTGACACCGTCAGCTATGTCGTCATCCAGGCAGGATCTCTGGTTAATCTGAAGCCATGTGGCACCTTCTCATGGCCTACTGGCAAGAGTTCTTTCACCCTTCTTCTAGGCAAAGTCTCTCTTGTTCTCAGGCCATGCAGCCAAAGGGAGCACCCCAAAGCCGCGTGGTCCCTCCTCTACCAAACCTGGGGGGAATGGGTCCCCACTCTGGTAAAGCCTCATGGCTGTCCCTCTTCACCAAAGCTGCAGGGGTCTGCACTCTGGTGAAACCACGTGGAATCTCTCCCTCTAACAAAGCTGCGAGAGGGTCTCCACTCGGGCAACGCCGAGTGGCAATTCTCTGCTAAAGCCACATGGTAACTTTCCCTTACAGAGCTGTGGGTCCTGCACTCTGGTGAAACTGCATGGATCTCTCTAATGGCTGTCGCATCTCCATTTAAATCCCGGCGCCAAACCTCCTCTACAGCCCTATTTCGACTCCTCCTACAATCAGTTACACCTGCCGGCATTCCCATATATTTCCAAGGTTATTGGGATGCCATCATGAGTTTGGGCAGGTATGTCCTCATTTTCTGGAGCCAATCTTCTCCAAGCTCCCATGCAGGCGCTTTAACTTGGGGTTCCTCCCCCAGTCAGGTCCTGGGGGAAGTCCTTTCCACCCCCCTGGCTCAGAGCATGGCCACAGATGTTTAACATATCTATGAAACCAGTTAAAGGTTATAGATATGTTAAATGACCATTCTGGAGCTTATCTGCAAAACCGTTGCTATGCAAAACAGCTCAATGGCCCTGCTCCATTTGTCCCTTCCCCCAACTCACACCTGAGGGGAAAGGGGTGAGGACATCTTATATGTCTTTCTAATATTTCCTGGACACCCTGAGTTCTGGGCCCCATTCCAAAACCCTTTTTTGGGCCCCCCTCTTGGCTGCACCCTGTTACATAGTGAGTAGACTAAGCTTTAGGGAGAGCTTAATCTATCAGCTCAAAAATATCCACAGGACTCGGTGACTAACTTGGTAACACTATTCTCTCATTTAGCTTTATTCCTAGGTCCTTCCCATACGGTGGGGAGGTGGCTACCATAAGCTTTCAGCTTACACAGGTTCATTTAAGAGGTACATGAGCTGAGTGTTTGTGAGGTGAACGTGGAGATCCCATTTTTAGCTCTATTCCCAGTGGGATTTAATTTCCTATCAAAAGAGTTGAAACATCCATCTCATCACCAGAGGCCTAGAAACAACACACCTGGATACATATAAGGACCATAATTCTCCAAGAAGACAGGAGGTGGAAGAGTATAGAAAGTGGTACATGCATAGTTGTAAACAAAACAGAGCGCAAGTGTAATATCAGAAGTGATCTATCATGTTGTTAACTTTTCACACAACCTAAGAAGTCAAGTTTATGGCAAGCTAGCAGTGTCAGTGCTTACACTGGCAAAAAATGATTAAAGTAAAAATCTATTTCTTTCAAGTTCAAAATTGTGTTGACTTATCTTAGTCATGACATTCATTATATTTTCAAATATCAAATAACTTTAAAGAAAGGTAAGTATTTTTAGGATGCATTAGGATGTATTTTGCCTAAACATAACAGAAAACTTAGTAAGTAAAGAGTAAGCAGATGTATTATATTACAAAACAAAATATGTGGAAACAGGGTAATTTAAGGGCTGGGTAAGCAAATGTATCTTCAAAAACACAGATCATTTCTAAATCTTATTCACTTCCCCAAAGTGTTGACTTGTCTTAGGTTTGTTCTCTCCCGGGTCCTTAGGTGGACATCTCAGTTCCATGAATCACACGCAGGGAACAATGTCAAGATAAAGAAAAGCCCCTCGTAGTCGTATCTTTCACAAGTGAGTAGATTCTTTCCAGAATTGTTCTAACATCTCATTGGCCAGAATTACGTCACTTGATCATACCTTAATCAATCAGCTATTATGAAAATTGAAGCAATTCATTCACTAGTACCAATCAAGATTCTCCTCCAGAGCTGCTTTCCCAGAAGTACATGGGCCCATTTGAATGGTGAACAAACTCAGGTTTGGTCTGTCAGCAAGGAAAAGGGAGGAAATGACTCCTGGATAGATGACTGTGTCTTTCATGGAGTGTGAGAAGTAGTTATGCTTCCAAAAACTTTATAGATAATAAAAAATTGAAAAGACACTGGGTTAGAGACACAGAGAAGCCAGTATTAACCACAGAACACACAATATCCAAACAGCAAAAATATGATTGCCTTATATGTTCTGCAAAGGGATTATCATCAGGTCCAAAGGGAGAATAACCCTCATATTCATAATAGAATGAATGTGTATGAGCCTTTATAAAAGAAAGTATAGTGAAATACGCATACTGTTATCATGGGTTGGTCATACTCTACAAACATTTAGAGTCCATATAAATGTGTTGGTCAAAAATCCTTCTGTGTAATGTTTTTGTATATGTATAACAACTTTTACTGTCTCTAGATACTTAAAAAATATGAGATCATAAACACAAGAAGCCCAGAGTGGTATCTGTTTCATTCATAATTTTAATCCAGAGCTTAGTACAGTGTCTGGCCCTTAGTAAGTATTAGGCAGGTAGGTAGGTAGATAGATGGATATTCTGTTGTTCAGAGTGGACAACAAACAGAACCCACATCAATTTACAGCTGTGTTAATAAGCATGTTTCTGATCGGAAGTATTTTAACCTCGTAACAAACTGATGAGGTAGACATTTTTAAGACTAGTGTTTTGTCATAACTGATAAATGAGTTTTATCTTATTGCAGATAGTTTCAGAACAAAGTTTAACCATTATATTCATCACAATGACACAATTCTTAGATTTATACCTTTTCCAAAATCCCTGACTCAAGCTTTGTATGGTAAAATTTATTTGAGACATAGAATAAAAAATAAAATAAAATAAAATAAACCAATGCCTTCTGGGTTATCCTTTCCTCAGTCATTCTGTACTGCCATTTCTATCCATGTGCTATTCCTGGATTATATTCAATAAAAATGAGATTTAAAAAAACATAAAACATATGTAAGTTCCAACCAACATAATAAAATCAATGAAATTCCAAGCATGTCTGCAGCTGCATCCTGAATTCATTGCAGATCCCAAGCGATACAATACAAATGAAATGGAACACTTCACCCCATTCTACAAATTCCCTCTGCAGCCTTTACAGCAGGATGAGTTATGGACCAGCTGAAAGACTCAAATCTCAATGCTTTGTACTGTGCTTGTTTTGTTACATGTGACACATTGGGTCCGTGAGAGTCTGGACTAAATTATGGTTTACTTTAGGTTTGAAGCAGCAAGCATTTCACGTAGGCTGGTTTTTCTTTGGGGAGTGGGTGTGGGGCAGACTGAATTTTTTCAGGAGCAGTAGCATCCTACAAGGACGGAGACTAAGGCCACACTGCGCCTGTTGACAGGCTGGGCACACTGCCCACATCCATTCCATAAATGTTCTCTTGGCCCCCTTCCTCACAAGCTGAACGCTGGGAAGTGACAGGTGCATGGGTAGATGAGGCTGGCGCAGTGTCTGACTGTTTGAATGGCTGGGACTTTTTGTCTGACAGGATTTACCCAGTCGTGATGGATGGTGACTAGAGCACAAGAAAGAGAGAGGGAAGCCAGAAAGGAAACTAACTGTATTACACCATGGGGGTCTGTAGAATACCCACCTATGAAATGATACAAGGAGCTCAATATCTGACAAGAGTTGAGGGAATTAAGAGCAATTTGATTACAGGTGCTCAACTGGCATTCATTTTCCTCTTATTATCTGAGAACCCTCCCTCGAGAGAGAGCGCTAGCCTTTGAAAGGAGCAGATGAATGGCTCTATTAAAAGCACTGTAGTTTGTTCATGGCGCTGCAGCATCTGACCATTTTATGAACCCGGTGGAATTGTAAATAGGAAAGAGAAGAGAGGAAATGTCTTCCTCAAACAGCGTACAGATGACTCTATCTCTCTTCAGTGATTTGTAATCCTGAAAGGCAGTTCGCAACGCACGTGGACAGAATGATGCGCAATAGTGGTATCTGCTTCCACCTCATGGTGCCCCACCCTGAATATATATATATATCTTAAATGCCAGAGGATTCAATACTGGGTTGATTCAATGCTATGATGATTTCTTATTTAAAAAATCAAATAATAAGATAATTATGCCTGGTTTTCAATCATTTGCACTTGGTATTTTATACATATTTAGTTCATTCTAATCTCAGTTAAAAATAAATCCCTATTTTTTGATATCTACTTTCAAACACAATTTTTGCAACAGTAACAGCTATGAGTGAAAAATACCTGAGTAATTCATAAAGAGCTCACTGGTTTTACCTGTAATGAAAGTGTACGACAATGCCAACTTTCCATCTTCTAACAAAAAGCAGAATGAATAAAATGTATTTAAAACCATGTCTATTAAACCATTAAATAAGCTAAGAGTATTAGTACTCTTAAGTAATACTAATACTCTTAGCTTATTTAATCTTTACCTAGAAAAAGGAAATTAAATGTTTTATTGATATTATGACTTGTTTAATAGATTATTCCTGGTGTATCACTGAAGGAGATATACTATGTCTTATAAAGTATATTCCTTTATACTTAGCTATACCTTATAAGATAGCAGCTATACCTTATCAACAGGAATAAAAACTTGGATGCTATCAACATATAAATTAATGCTCAATGATTCAAGAAATTCAGGAATAGTTATTCATGTGAGACAAATAATTATGTAAGCTCATTTCATCTTTTAAACAAATGTGGACTGGGGATAAAAATTTACACATTAAAATCCTGATAACATCAGTCTGAAAGGAAGTTTCCTTTTTTAAATAAAATATTAACTGTACAAAAACTACAAAACCTCATTAAAATGCATTAATATAAAACCTGTCATAAATGTACACATTTACACACACCAAAATTACTGTGCTAAAAATTGACAACTGTATCAAAAGTATTAAGAATTCTCAATAGATTTACTACTTCAAAGACAGTTTTTAAAGCGTCCTGGAACTTCTTCAGAATTTGTAATATTCCTTCACAGTATTAAGGAAATATTCAGGCTTCCAATCAAGATGGAAGCATAGGCAGACACAGCTCACCTCTGCACAACAGAGGTCAAAATTTTGATGGAGGTCAAAATTTTGATGGATGTCAAAATTTCAACTAAAATATAGAACAACCATCACTCAGAACCATCAGAAATTGAGTTGAATGGAAGACTGACAACTACAGAATTAAAGAAACCACATCCATTGAGACAGGGAGCAGGGGCACTGACACAGAATGGGCTGGTTTCTCACCCATGTGTGGTGAATAAAAATTCAGGAGTGACATCTGAGGAGCAAGCAGGCCCAGCCCCACACTAGGTCCCCCAGCCTAGGGTTTCAGTGCCAGAAAGATAAGTCCCCACAACTCTGGCTGTAAAACCAGCAGGGATTGAATCAGTGGAACATGGACTCACCTACTTGGATTCTCTCCTTCCAAGGTCCAGCACCGTAGTGGCAGCTTGAAGGGTGCCAGCGGCATACTGGGAGAGACTGAGGTGTCTGGAATCAGGGCAAGCAGAGGCCATTGTCCCTTTTCTGAGCTCATCCCTCACAGAGCCAAAGAGCCAGGTCTGTGCCATATTTGAGACTCCATCAACCTGGCTAACACTGTTTGAACTGCCTTGGAGATTGCCAGAGACTCTGTCCCACCCAAATTAGGGTCCAACCAAGCTGCTTTTCCATCTGAATGGCATGCCTTGCTTCACAATTTCCTAAATCCTGTCAAACAAGCAACAGCTGACCTCAGTGAGTTCAAGGCCAGACACTAGCAGCAGCCAGATTAGCTTCCAGCCTGGCTTCCCCTGGGAATCTCCAAACTCAGTACAAGTGGCAGCCATCTCAGATTGCTTTAGAGCTCATGAAGGGGGCCCCAGGCAAAACATAGGTAGGGACTGACCTTGGCCTGCACCACCAGGGAAACCCCAGAGCCTGCACACCCAGTAGATAGCTACAGACCACTTAAGCTACAGACCACCACCCTGCCCCTGCACAGCTGATCCTCCACAGAGGGTGGAGGTTGGTGGTCTGTGGTCACAACCAGTCCTTGCAGCTGACAGGCCTGGCAAAATATTTCCCATTGACTAGCCAACAACAATCAAGACTCAACTATAATAGGAGTGTGTACTCAGCCCACACAAAGGGTGCACCTTGAGTAGATAGCTTGGATGATAGGGGAGGCTGAGCCACTGGACTCTACAGGACATCTACTACATTAGATTATACTACCAAGACATGGAGTCACAGCAGCTCTACCTAATATGTAGAAACAAACAAAGGGAGGCTGCCAAAGTGTGGAGACAAAGAAGCATGGCCCAAATGAGAGAACATGTCAAAACTCCAGAAAAAGAGCTAAACAAAATGGAGATATGCAATCTCTCAGGTGCAGGGTTCAAAACACTGGTTACAAGGATGCTCAAGGAACTTAGTGAGGACCTAAACAGCATAAAAAAGATCTGTCAGAAATGAAGGATTCACTAATTGAAATAAAGAACAATTTATAGGGAAACAATAGTTGAGTAGATGAATCTGGGAATCAAATCAATGATTTGGAACATAAGGAAGCAAAAAACAACCAATCAGAACAAGAAGAAAAAAGAATTAAAAAAATGAGGATAAGGTAAGCAGGTTATAGGACAACTTCAAGCATTCCAACATTCACCTCATAGAGATGTCAGAAGGAGAAGAAAAAGAGCAAGAAATTGAATATCTCTTTGAAAAAAATAACGAAAGAAAAGTTCCCTAATTTGGCAAAGGAAATAGACATGTAAGTCCAGGAAGGACAGAGAGTCCCAGTCAAGTTGGACCACTGATGGTCTGTGTTTCACTGATTCAATCCCTGCTAGTTTTTGCAGGCAGAAGTTATGGGGACTTATTTTTTGGCACTGGATCCCTGGCCTGGGGGTCTGGTATGGGACTGTGGCTCATGACTCCTAAGATATCCCTCCTGAATTTTTATCTAGCACACATGGATGTGGGACCAGCCTGTTCTACATCTCTACCCCTCCTATCAGTCTGGACAAATGTGGTTTATTTAATTCTGTAGTTGTGAGACTTCCGCTGAACTTGATTTTTGATGGTCCTGAAGTGAGTGATGGTTGTTTGTACACTTTAGTTGTAATTTTGATGTGGTTGTGCAAGGAGATAATCCTTATTTATCTATGTTGCCACCTTGACCAGAAATCCAATAACCTTTAAATAAACATTATCTGCCCTGCTTAATGACACACACACATGAGTTCTCATGGTAACAAATATATACAGTCAACTCTTTTTTATTTACATTAATATGAAGCCATAAGTAGATATTTATTTAATTCAATAGGTCACATAATCTCAATATTGTAAATGTAAGATTACTTTTCTCAGCTACTTAAAAACTTACTGCCTCCTGCAGAAATTTAGTATAAACCAAAGGGTGGTACTGGTTGTGTATTTTCTTTACTGCAACTACTTATAAAAGGTAACATGTAGTGATTATCACTGTTGTGCCAGCCACCAGAGAAGGGTTTTCCTCTCATTATCATATTTACCTCCAACAATGTGCTATCAATTTCTTTATTTTACAAATAGAAAATTGAGATTTAAAGATACCAACAAAGTTGCCCAATGATTTAGGAGACTGTTAACCATAAAGGCCTTTATCCTCACTATACAACTGATGCTACTTCATGTCTCAGGAGAAACAAATGAAATTATTACTTTGTGACTTGTCCCTTGTTTTAAAGAAAGTTACACTAAGATCTGCATCTTTATTAGAAGGGTAAATTTTTACTTTCTTTATTGTGAATGATACTTCTAAAGCTGCAAATTTTCTGCAGAGGGAAAAAATTCTGTTCAGAAATGTGATAATTTTTAATTTAAGATTATTAAAAATTAAAGACTTATTTCTTAAACCTGCCCAAAATGAGGAAAATGGAGTGATCTGCTGTTATCACTTCCATCCACTGTGTCCCAGGAGAAGTTACAAAAAGGCCAGAACACCCTCCTCCTTGAAAATATGTGACATGTTGCAGGCAAAATTCTTTAGGTCTCCAACCCCTAAATAGTTGGTGGCACATATGAAAGTTTAGACGATTTCTCATAAGTACAGGGCTGAAACTAGAGTAGAAGCTGATAAATTTTGCATTATTATTATTATTTGGGGTGAAAACTAAAGTCTTGGTATGTTGAAATGCCTACTCTGTTGCTCATTTAAAAGAGGAAAACTTCAAGCTTGACCCCCAAATGGAGGTCATTCCTGCCTTTGCCCTGTACCTAAAAATACAAAATAATCTACAAGCTGAGTGGCACACCTGGCTGTGAACTTCTGTAGTCTGACTCCACAAGCACTTTTCATGCCTGTGCTCCACTGACATTTAAGACAGTCAGGTTGGGCAGCCATTATTTTCCAGTTTCAGGGTAATAAATGACATTTAGAAACATTCAATAATTTGTTGTTTCTATCCATGATCTACATGATGATGGCACAGGACTTTCAGCCCAGTTCTTCAGGCCTCCTCTGCTTCACCACAGTATCTCTGATCAGCAGCCGGATAATAGGAAACTGGTATTTGTTTTGTGTCTATTAGGTGCCAAGTTTACATGCATATTTTACATAGATTATTGATACTTATTTTTAAAAAACTTGGGAAAGTTATTATACACCCATTTTGCATAAAAGGAAACTGAGGCTCACAGATAAGTTAAGAAAATGTTCAAGTTCCCTCAAATAAAGTAACAAGCCATGCTATAATAACAACTCATAGGAAAATACACACCATTGTCTAGTTACCCCAAATTTTGCTTTGTCTAACCACTCCCCACAAAAATGAAAGGCTAGGATAGCAGTAAAGCCTCAAAACAGTAAAATATCCAAGAGTAAGAGAGCAAAACAAAAAAAAATCTGTAGAATTTTTAAGAATGCCTCAATACCTGGCTGATGTAGCTTACTGGATTGAATGTGGGTCTGTGAACCAAAGGGTCGCCAGTTTGATTCCCCGTCAGGGCACATGCCTGGGTTGCAGGCCAGGTCTCCAGTACGGGGCACGGGCACGTGAGAGGCAACCACACATTGATGTTTCTCTCCTTCTCTCTCCCTCCTCCCCCCTCCCTCTAAAAATAAATAAAATTTTTCTTTACGAAAGAATGCCACAATAAGAAAATTCAAGGAAATGTAACAAGATGCCAAACAATTGATGATATGACTACTCTGATACGTTCCTTAGAAAATCTCGGTCAGGCAAAATATAAGGGACTTAAGTCCCTTGCTCTGGAAGAAATGTCCAACAGCAGAGAATTAGTCTGAACTATTATACATGAACATGCACAGAGTGGATGTGCTCACAAATTCACGCGTACATTTGGTTACACATTGCTTAACATTTACTTGAAACATCTAAATTTAAAGGATTGGTGAATAATTTACTTTAAGAGTGAATACTGTGGCAGAGATATTTACTGTTTGTGATATTCATGTGCTTTTTTAAGATTCCCTAGATCTCAAGCAGTTACAGGGATTCACGTGACTATAGTCAGCCAATGCACTATGAGCAGAATTGATGACTCTCATTTCTAAGTCAAAGCATGGAAGAGCAGGTCTGATTTCTCCATGCAGTCTCCTCCGCTGCCACTTATAAGGTTCCAGATGGCAGAACCTGTCAGCCTGGCTTCCTTAGCAACTACGTGGAGCAGAGTCCCCTCAAATGGCATTAGATACACAGCATGAGTGGAAAGTAAACACTTCAGTGTTAGGCCATTAACATTCTGGGGTTAATATGTTATTTTACCATAACTTAGCCTATTTGACTAGTGCAAATATCTTTGTATGTGTAGACCTGAAAATTTAAGAGCTGTTACTGCACACAAAACCTGTTAGTTATACTGATGCCAAATATGTTCCAAAACTGCCTTCTATGTCTTCGCTAAAATTTTTTAAATGAGCTATATGTCAAAATTAAATCTGTTTTTTAGCACATTCTGAATTGCCAAAATCATCTAATAAGCACTTATTCTTAATGATCACAAAGGTAGAGATTATTAGTTCAGCTTGAGACATGTTGAATAACATATGGGACTGCTATGAAGGGGTTGGTTTATGTAACAAACATTGATTAAATACCTACTATGTGGCAAACACTCATCTTAGTAATGTAGACACAATGGGGTGGGGAGGGAAGACAAGGTCCTTACTCTGTCTTATGGTTGAGAGATATAATAAAAACAAACTACACAAATAAACCAAAAGTCAAAACTATGATAAAAGAGAAGAATGGGAAGGCCACAGTGAAATGAACATTCAGGCCTATCCAGTGAGGGCCTCCTGAAGAAATGAATATTGAGCTGGAATAGGAAAACAGTAAAGGAACTACTTCATTGAGATAGAAGAATAATTTAAATCAGAGGACATAGTAGATGCAAAGGACTGAGTTGAAAGAAATATGTTTGAGGAATTGGAAGAAGGGCAGGGAGGCTAGAGCAGAAAGAGGTAAAGAAAGAGTTGTGTAAGGTAAGAATCAAGTAGACCCCTGACCTTACAGGTCCTTCTAAATTCTTGTCAAAGATATTGTTCACTCTCTTCAGATCAAAGGAAAACACTGAAAAGTTAAAAGTTGAAGGGGAAAACTACCATCAAAAGAACTTTTCAAAAAGATGCCTTTTATCCCAGATTGAAAGAGGTGAAAGTGGATACAGGAAAAGCAGTGAGACAAGGTTGTTTCTGTGACTGAAGGGCCACATTCATGTCCTATTTTATGCTTTCTTAAGTGGCTGCTCTATTTTACATACCTACCAGCAAAGTATAAAGGTTGCAGTTTCTCCACACCTTCATCACACTTATTTGTCTTTTTGATTTAACCCATTCTGGTGAGTAAGAAGTGACACATCATTGTAGTTTTGATTTGCATTTCCTTGATGAATAATGATGTGACTACTTTCTCATGGCTTGCTTATTGGCCAACTATATATCTTCTTTGGTGATGTCTATTCAAATCTTTTGCCTATTTTTAAATGGGGTTATATCTTTTCATATTAAGTTATAAGTTCCTTATTCCAATCTAAGTAACTTATCAAATATATAACTTGCAATATTTTCTCTCAGTCTGTGGCACTCCTTTTCAGCTTCTGAGTAGTCTTTGGAAGTACAGATCCTTTGAATTTGGGTGATGTCCAATTTACAAATTTTATTGTTTATACTTTGTATTTTTAAATATTTTATTTATTTATTTTTAAATATTTTAGAGAGAGAGGAAGGGAGGGAGAAAGAGAGGAAAAGAAACATTGATGTGAGAGAGAAACATCAGTCAGTTGCTTCTCATACCTGTCTTGACTGGGGACCAAACTGATGACCTACACATGTGCCCTGACCAGGAATTGAACCAGTAACCTTTCATTTTGCAGAACAACAACCAACCAACTAAGCAACAGTGGTCAGGGCTTGTGCTTTTGTATCATATCTAAGATATCATTCCTTATCCCAAGTTTATAAAGATTTACCTCTAAGTTTTCTTCCAAGTGATTTATAGTTTTAGCTCTTACACTTTTGTCCATTATCCATTTTAAATTAATTTTTTCATGGTGCAAGTTATTGTCCAAATTCATCTTTTGCATGCAGACATCAAATTACCCCAGCTTCATCTGTTGAATGTTCACTATTAGTTTTAAAAAGTCCTGGTCCAACTGGTTGATCCTATCACATGGTTACATAAAAAGAAGTAAATATAGCACATTAATTCTAGTTACCTACTCATTTCTGATTGAATACAAAGGCAACTGCACAGAAGAAACACAAGAAGTTATGATAGTAAATGCCAATGAAAAAGAAACCATATTTAAGCAATTGAAGAAAAATGACTTCTCAAATACAAAATATTAATAAAGAGAAATTATTTAAAAAATCAAATAGAAATTTGGGAGTTTAAAGTACAATAATTAAAATAAGAGATTTACTAAAGAGACTCAATAGAATATTAATAATGGCAAAGTAAAGAATCTAAGAATTTGAAAATGGATAAATATATATTATTCACTCTGAAAAACAGCAAGAAAATAAAATAAAGAGACAAGAACAAAACTTTAGAGTTCTGTGGAAGACCATCAAACTTATTATGTGTAATGGTAGCCTGAAAAGAGAGGAGAAAGAAAAATAGACAAAATATTTGAAGAAATAATGCCGAAAAATGTCCATATTTGATTAAAAAATTAAACTACATATCCAAAAACTTAATTAACTCCAAATATGATAAAAAAGAGATCATACCTAGATAAATCATAGTCAAACTGTTGAAAGCCAAAGATAAAAAGAAAGACTTGAAGGCAAGAAGAGGAAAACATGTCAACACATATAAGGGAACCCCCACAAGATTAAAAACTGACATCTCAGAAGCAATGGAGGCTGGTAGCCAATAGGGTAACATATACAAAGTGTAAATAATAATTCCATCAACCAAAAGTTCTATACCCATCAAAATCACATTTCAAAAATACCATTGACATAGAGAACATGCCATATAAATCATGATTGAGGTAACGTGTTGCTTACAGATCTGTATTACTGGGAATACTATAGGAAGTCTCCCTGGCTGGGAAAAAAGAGACATTAGATAGCTGCTTTAATCCACATAAAGAAATACAGAGCAACAGAAAATGTAGATCACACAGGTAGGTAAATATAATATACTGCATAAGTATAGCTATTTAAAAGACAATTGCATTAAAAACTATAAATCTTTACTTAGGGACTTCCAGCACATAAAACATACTAGTGACAATAAAAACACTATGGAGAGTAGGAGAAATACAGCTCTACTGGACCAAAGTTTGTATATTTTACTAGATACAGTTAATTTTAATATGAAGAGATTATAATTAAAGTTACACCTTATAATTCCTAGGAGATTCAATAAGTATATAACTCAAAAACACTGTAAAAAGCAAGGGACTAAAACAGTACACTATTTACCACAAAAGAAGGAAGGAAAGGAGAAATAGGGGAACAAAAAGGACATAAGCACATTGAAATAAATAGTAAAATGGTAGACACAAATTCAAACATGTCATTAATTGTACTAGATACAAATATGTTAAAAGCTCCAACCAAAAACCAGAGACTGACAGACTGAATCAAATTAAAATAAAACTGTACTACATATAGGAGACACACTTCAAATTCAAATAACAAACTCATTGAAAGTAAAAGAATGGAAAAATATATAATATGCAAACATAACACAGAGAGGCAAAATGGCTATCTTAATAACATAAAAATAGAACATAAAAATATTATCAGAGTCAAAGAGGGTCACTTTAGAGTAATAAAAAGTATCAAATAAACAGTAAGTTATAACAGTTATAAATAAGTGCACCCAAAATAGTGCCCAGTGTACACACAAACTTGACTTACAGAGAAACAGAATATTTTTTTAAAAACATGGAAAATCCAACTCTTTCTTTCTTTCTTTCTTTCTTTCTTTCTTTCTTTCTTTCTTTCTTTCTTTCTTTCTTTCTTTCTTCTCTCTCTCTCTCTCTCTCTCTCTCTCTCTCTCTCTCTCTCTCTCTCTCTCTCTCTCTGTCTCTTTCTTGATGTTAAAAAGGGATGTGGCAGAAATACCCAAATTACACTTTCAAAATAATCTTGGGATGGTTTGGCCAGATTTCCTAATTCTTTAATATCTGGGTCTTTACCATTGGCCTTCAGAAGCTTAATTTTTACAGGCATGAGATTAGCTGTGACTTGTCTAATAAATGCTGCCACAGCTAGTTGAAGTCTGTCAGTACAGCCACACTGGACTAGAAATTTATCCCTCTGATGTATGACCTCACATAAGCCGTTACCCCACATGCAATATAGAAAGGTGTTTTCAAGTACTTGGCCATAGGTTTTCCCATCCATCATAAAGTTGGCATTTGATAAGGAAAAAAACTCTGACTCTGCTATTAAATTGTTAATAAATCCCAGATATCATAGATAACACTCAAGGCACTATTTGTTGCCTGGGACTGCTAAAGAAAGGATGGTTTTGAAACTTGGAATTTCACTGTTGGCTTTTCTGTCGTTTCCTTTAGCCAGCAAAAGGAATCTCATGTTCTTTGATTCCTGGCAAAGCTCTGTGGCCTTAGTCTGTCTTTCTTGAGGGGAAAAAAATGTGTTTTTGATCCCAGATCAATTTGGCAACTTTAATCTTGAGGTTCTTAAATTTTAAAGTAAGGTTAATAAAGAACCGCTTCTATTTGCTATAATAACTAAGATCAAATTTGTAATAAAGTATTTTATAATGCGTCTGAACCACATAGAAGAGTGTGCTGTTTGTTCATGTGTTAATGCATTTTCAATACACCTGAGAAACACCACATTGCAAGGCCGCTGAAACCAGGCTCTTGGGGTTAAGTTACTGCTGCTATAATGTCATCTTCAGTAAGATCTGCCAGTTCAGGGGCTTCTTAGTTTTTAGATAATAACCAGACTGAACTGTGACTAAAGGAAAACTTCATGTTAACCATAGTTTATAAAGTTTTCAATTACAACCACTAGTTAACCTAAAACCTTAGTGCATAAAGAACTGAACCACAAAAGGGTTTTGTGCCACATTTTGCCTTCTGGTTTCCACTTCACAGCACAGATTATCAATAGAACACATCAAGTTCAAAGGCATGGTCATCACCAGTATGCACTAGACTTTACTCCGGCACTTGGGAATGATGGGCCCAGTCAAGTCTGCCAGCCTCCTCTTCCTCACAGAGATATTTTTGCTAACTTGAGATTTGGTTAACAGGAAAATGCCATAGGAAGTAAAGCCATGACTTAGGATTTACGGAGAAGAAAACAGAATCCTGGTGTGCTGCTTGTCTATCCCATGAAAAACTTACATTGATATAATAATGTAAATACTGTTTGTTTTTTCAGCTGTTAGAATATATAGCCAAAACACATGAGACATAATTATGGTTACAGATTAGAATGTAAATAATACAACTTTAATAATATAGAAAATAAAAGATTCATAGTGGGGACAGGAGGTGTAGGGAGAGTAATATAATCAAGTTACAGTGTGGACAGTAATTGAATAGTACCAGAATTTGCAGGTCAAGAGTTAGAGATACATAATATACACAGGTACAAATAGGATCATAAAAAACGTATCAAAATAGGCTGGGTGTAGAAGAAGTGTACATTAAAGGGATAAAATTCTCCCATTCCATTCTGCAAAGTCACATTTTTTTAAAACCTAGAAATTACATGTTACATTTTATTTCAAATAATGGGAGTAACATGAAGCATTACTAACAGAAATGACTGAGTGTTTAAGGAAAATCAACTAGAGCTGGGAAGTGTCAGGACAGGGATTGTTCACTTTCATCATGGCTTTTTCATATAATTTTTTTGCCAGGTTCAGCATGTGTATTTTGATTAAATAACAAACAAAACAACAAATATGAGCTCCACTGATGATTCAGATGTCCATTCCCTGGTGGAGGTATGTTTCACATCGCAACGGCAGAATCATCAAATACTGTGCAACAAATATGAGCAGATCAAACTGTATATCATGGGTTACATTAGTGCCCACACTTCCCTAAAGTCTATTTCTTCAATATTATGGCTAAAGAAACTGTACCCCTCAAAAAGTAATGCCAACAGTCAGAAAAAACGCAAGGACCATCGCAAGTTTCCTAACACCCAAATTGTCTCCACACTATAAACAAATATAATTAAATCTCCCAGTTTCTCACTGCACATGTAAAGGAAGAAAACCGCATTTTTGGTAACTGTCTTCGTTGGATTCTCCAGAATGCAAAGCCGGAGACTCTTAGTAAATGCTGGAAGCAGCAATAAGGGAAGGGGAAGAGGACAGAAAGGCCCCCGTTAGCGTTCCAGCATCTCTGTTCCAGCGGCTCTACCCAGAAGTGAACCAAGTGCTTTCCACCACTGTCAGCCTAACATGCAGGAGGCTAGAGAATTTGTCCTCAGCTGACCTCTCCATTGGTGGAGGGTCATCATGGAGGCACTAGCTCCCTTGAGCACTCCTGCAGCCACAGAGATGGCCCTGGTTAGAAACCAGACGGTGGATGTTCGATGGGACTCTATCAGACCACTAAAGGGTCCACCACAGCTCTGGCTGAAATCAGAGGCTCAAGAGGGGATGTGATGTGACATGGGACAGCAGAGGCATCCACTAGAACATCTTGATAGATAAAGTCACTTGCCTTTGGAATAAATTACAATGATTGATAGCCAATTCTGCCACATCTCTATTCTAGCATATATTTCACAAAATAACATGTCAGACATTTAGGTTGCTTTCATATATAAGTACTCCATTACGGAAAAAGGCAGGGGGCTATCAGTCTTACGTACACCCACTAGTTATTTGAAATCCTCTTGAGATATCACCTTTCAATATATATTATAAACTGAATTTCACTTGTGTGACCATTACAGACATATGGTTATCCCAAAGACAGGAACACAAATTTCACAGGCACATGTCTTTTGTGACACTCCACTCTTCCCACAGGCTGTGTTAGCCCAGTAATAAAGCAAATAGCGCTTTACTAAATGTTATTCACACTGATTATATAGTTATCCACTAAGTGGCCTTTGACACACAATTGTCATACCTTTTATATTCATTACATAGCATGTCATACACCCACATGTCACACATTTTATGGGATAGTTTAATACGCTTGCATAAGTGGATGTTTGTGTTGCAGTTAAACCTATCTGCAAATGGACCATAAAGATGTACCACACTCACCTATAATGCCACATTTCTTTAGCTCTTAGGAATTTTTTTATAAATTTGGGGAGTAAATACATGCTTTTTTATTACAAGTAAATTCCTATTACTGAAAATATCATTTCAATGAATATTTCTATATTTTACAAAGTCTTTGCTGTGTATGCAGCAGCGGGGGGAGGAAGGCTGCAATTACTGTGCTTTAGAAATGTAATTAGACATGTGAAAGCCTATTCTCCTGCATATCTGAGGCCATCAGTCACCACAGGCTTTTCCATGTTATTTTTTCCTTCCTCACTAGTGCAGACAGATGGCCAGATTTATCTGACTTAGATTCCTTTCCTATACCCAATAGCAAAGCCATTGTCAGGTGAGTTGGACCTTAAACTCCTGTATAGATCTAACATCCTATCTTCTCCCATTTCAAACTTATGAGGTGGTTGGCTACGGTTAGAGTCATAATCTACCTTCACTGAATAGAGAAAAATAAGCAGCCTATACAGTCACTACAATTACTGTCTCAGTAGCATCATATCACCAATATGGAAAAATCATAATACAAGTATTCAGTGGCTTTCCCAATTAAAATAACTGTGTACAAAAGAGAAAAAATACAAAGCTAATTGATCAATCATTTGTTTTGCCATAAATCCATCAAGACTCCTTAGCCAATATGATTTGAGAAAATAAGTTTCAAGTACAGTAACAGCATATATCTATTTACCCTACTTAACTATAACAATTCCTCTAATTTTTATTATGAATTTTTATTTATTTTTCTTAGTACTGTTTTTTAAAATTATGACATATTTCACATTATTTCATTGAATATAGTCTAATGGTAAGCTGCTACAGATCAGTTATGGACTAATCTGAAAATAAATGAAAGAAAGAAATGTAGTAGAAAAGAAAGATAGGAAAGGAAAGGTAAAAAAGAAAGGGAGAGAGGGAAGGAGAGAGAGACAGAAAGAGAAACATTTAGGAAGGAAAGAAGAGAGACATTCATGAAGAAAAGGAAGGGAAGGAAAGGGGAGGGGAGGGGAGGGGAGGGAAAACTCCTCACCAGACTTACTGCAAATTTCCCAAGTGCTTAGAAATTATTACAACTTTCCTATTACTGCGAGAAAAGATAACGATAGGGGAAGAAATGGATAAAAATTCAGAAATATGGACATCAAAGAGAGATTTTAGAACTATGAAAGAGAATTTTTCTGCTGTTGCAGACTGAAATGATGTGTTCTTTCTAGAAAAAAATATTCCCAATGAACAAACGGCATTTTACTAAAGCATTATTTCTCTGTGAAGGTCATTATCATTAAATTTGACATACATAGTATTACCAAAACTGGCCTAGAGAAATGAAGCCCATTTTTGTTTAGTATTTAGAGAGGCAACAAAGAAGAGGGTAGAAGATATTGACGAGGGACGACTTTTGTTTCATGGGAGATTGCACCAAGGGCCACCATGACCTCCCTGACAAATCAGGATTTCAGAAGGTCACCTATCATTTTAGGAGCACACTTCCCCATACTGGTGAGAAATCACTCACCAGGACACTTGCAACCAGAGCTGACGGAAGCACTTGAGGGGGTGCTGGCCCACCTCCCCCACTGCATCGTCCTTGGGAGTGCATGGCTGTCATTACAGGTGTCCACACAGCTGCACTCCCTTTTAAAACTACTTTCCTCTCTGCCACCAGTGACTGTAAATTTAATGAGAGCACCTGCTGCCTTCCTGCTTAGTTAATTCACAGTGATCTGCTTGAACTAAAGGAAATTTCAGAAAAGCCTCTGTTCTTCAGTAATAAATTGCCAGTCTCTGCTTTGGCCTGAAGTGTCTTTGATTCATGTCATATTACACTTATACTAAGAACTGATGACAGTGAATGCATTTAGTTTCTCTAAGTAGTGCTGGGGTTGAGGAAAAGGAAATGGCTACTAAGATTAAATAAAATGAGACGATCAATTGTCTGCCTGAATATTGACAGCTGGGGAACTAGTCATCTTTGACCTCACACTGAAGGCATTTATTCATTGAGGAGTAAGAGCACTAGCTAATAATTTTTTTTTCAATAATGATTGGCAGAGTGCAAAAAGAAAAAATAACATCACTTATTTAAAAATACAATTTAAGGAAATACAATGGAACAAAGGCAGTCTTTTCAACAAATGATGCTGGAAAAGACATCCAATTAAAAAATAACAATTCTGGACACGGACTTTATACCCCTCTCAAAAATGGACTCAAAATGGGTCACAGACCAAGATATAAAAGGCAAAACTATAAACTTCTAGAGGATAATATAAGAGAAAATATAAATGACCTTGGGTTTGGCAATGCCTTCTTAAGAAAAAAATATACCAAAGGGATAATCCATTAAGAAATAATCAATAAACTGAATTTCATTAATATTAAAAATTCTGCACAGCAAATGACCCTGTCAAGAAAAATGAAAAGACAACCCACAGACTAGGAGGAAATATTTTCAAGAGCTACTTCTGGTAAAAGGTGGTTAACCAAAATATACAAAGAACTCTTAAGAGTCAACAATAAGAAAATGAACAACCTGATTAAAAAAATGGATCAAAGAGCTTAACAGATACCTCACTGAAAACAATATACAGGTGCCAGATAAGCATATGAAAAGATTCTAAATGTCCTGTGTCTGCAGGGAAACAATGCAAAGTAAAACAAAAATAGGTGCCAGTACACACCTATTAGAAAGGCCAAAAGGCAGAGTACTAACAGCACAGGATGCTTGCAACAGCAGAAGAGGAACTTTCATCATTGTTAGTAAGAATGTAAATTGCTGCAGTCACCATGGAAGACAGTTTGCAGTTTCTTACAAACTAAATACAAACTCTATGGCTGAGTAGTATTCCATGTGCATGTGTACCACATCTTCTTTAGCTAATCTTCTATTGAAGGACACTTTCTACGACTGGCTTGTTTCACTTAGCGTAATGTTCTGTAGGTCCATCCATGATTTTTCTATATTATTGTCTATCTCTACTTTATTTAATAAGTTGTTGCTCAAAGGTTTATAATGTGCATCTTTAACTTATCACAGTATATACTTTCCAGTAATATTATACTTATTCAGGTATTATGTAAGAAGCTTACAACATTATACCATTACACTTCCCCTTTCCTTTTCTATACTATGTAAAGTCATGTAATTAAGCATATACCAATATAGTGGGTGGGCCAAAAGTAGCTTCACAGTTGTCAGCATGCAAAGCAAGAGTTTATTCTTGTATTATTAATTACTGTATTATTTCCCATTCACACTGTATGGAAAATACAGTTTTGCCCTACCCTGTAAGTCAAGAACACTTTTGTTTGCAAAAGTTTAGAATCTCTTTTAGAAATAGTCTGGGTCTCCATCAGTAAAAAATAACCTTATCTCCAAAAGTAAGAAAAGGGATGAAAAATATATTGAAAAGGTGAATTATTTAAGACTATGTATATTTTACAGTGAAAAATCTTTATTTATATTTCTAAAAAAAACTTTTTTTATTTATTTACACATGTGTATTAAATGTGACCAAGAGATTGTAGAAGATACAAAGATGAATCAAATATAAACCCTGTCTTCAAATAAATTATATAATATTACAAGTGGGAAAAGACACGATTTTGAAGAAGCTATACTATAATTCAGCAATTAAATGTTCTCAAAAAGGGGTACAAAATGCTGTAGTAACTCAAGTCAGGAAGGACAATTGAGACGTAAGAGTAGACGGATCATTGAGTTGCCTTAGGGAACTACTAATATTTTTAATCACATGAATAGTATGACTAGAATTTTGTCTAAAATATAAAACTTATAAATGATGACTTAGAGAGATCATTTAGGGGCTCCAGTAATCCAGAGAAGAGCCAATGGAAAACTAAACTGAGATGGCAAAGTGAACAGGACAAAAACCTAAAGGGTTAAGCAATGTATTTGATGAGAAAAATAGTAGAAAATGATAATACCTTAACTCAAAATAATAAGAAAGAATAAAATTTTCATGGAAAGATGACAGTGGGAACTATGAGATTTGATTATTTTAAGATGCCACTCAGGCATCCACACAAATATTGCTTAGGTGCAGTTGAATATGTAGAATTGAATTTTGGAGAAAGTTGGGATTTCATATATAATTTTACATAGAGATCTGTACAGAAATGACAGCTGAGTTTGTTGGATGGGATGCAGTATTTAATGGAGAAAATGTAAGAAGTGGGTCAATACAAACTTTCATGATGGGAAGAAATGACTTTAGAATGCAAAACCAAAGAGCAGCTTAAGGAAAAAGGCATGTGAGCAATAATTAAAGATCTGAGACGATATCCAGGATAGTAATTTTAAAGAAAGTTTAACAAAACAGAGCTAAAGGAAGAAAAAGTCTTACGAGTAACATAAAGTCCAGAATGAGGATTAAGAAAAATCCTTGCTCTGGAGACTTAGTCGCCATCTGTGCACATTAGAGCAATATCAAGAGTATTTGAGGAAGTCAAAATGCCATGTTTGAGAATGAGACAAGCTATAAACATAGAATGATCTTTAAAGAATTCTAGTAAGCAAAAAGAAAGAAAGAAAGAAAGAAAGAAAGAAAGAAAGAAAGAAAGAAAGAAAGAAAGAGAACACCCAAGATTAGACAGCATACAAGTAATTAGCATTCAATTTGGAATAAAAATTGAGATATATCTTGCATAAATGTCAACCTGCTTGAAGCTTTGTGCTAACTCTTGCTCTGCAAATAAAAATACTAGAATTATTCTTTACCAGAGACAACTAAATACCAAATTGCTCATTTTGCTAAAGTCATTCTAAAACTTCTTGCTTTCTAACCCAAGATGTTCATATCCCCACCTCACTCAAAATAAATATTTCTCCTATTTTAAATAATTGTTTTCTCTCATGCAAATGAAATTATCTTGAAAATAGAAAGAACTAAAATAAAAAGTTAAATTTACATAGATAACTTATTTTTCTATTTTCAGGAAAATCTTAATTTGATGGAATATACAATTTTTTCCCATGAAAACTTAGATGTAAACTTAAATTTTACATTTTACAAGAAATGAAAAAAAATGTGTATTAAGCCTTCTGAACAAACACCAGAGATAGTTAACCTGCTGAACCTGTGAATAAACATCTCTTTGGTAGCACATGGTGGTATTCACACAACAATTGGGTTCCAAAATATGTTTCTTCAATGTTATGTAAAAACATTCAGTTTGTGTAATGAACAACAATAATGCCAGTAATCAAAGAAAATCAGGATTGTCAACAATGAGAAATAATGTCTCCTAGCAACCAAGTTTCAATTACTCTTTGTTTGATAACAACTGCTGAGATATTTTATGCTGGTCTCTTTATTCCAGAGAGTACTGCATTATCAAAGACCATAAGAAAGAGCTCCTGATTTAACCAGCTCTGGTTTCCAATCAAACATCTTGCAATTAATTTTATTAGTGTTTTAGACCTAATTTACTTTGAGTAAGCTATAACTATGATTTGTTATTGTCATGTTCTAAAAGAAATTGTAATGTGGCATAATTATTTGTTTAAATAATGGAATCTTTGGCATACAATGATATTCCAACAAAGTAAAGATTTATTATCATTAATAATAAGATTAAACAAAATCATACCACGGAATAGATCCCAGGAGGACCCTTTAGCTATTTTAGTTGAACTAGAAATAATACTGCTAATTAAGATATAACACGGACTGTCATAGCAATGGTTACAAAGAACATTTACTTGTGCCTAATAAAAATCCTCTGTTCCCGACATGGATACAATATAAAAGTATACCTGTAATTGAAATCAGTCTGCATTGTGAACGTTACATATGAAACTTTAGAAATAATTTTATTCAAAGAATATGTACTAATCTCTTTATACCTTTTGAATTTGGAAAATGACTGTTGAAACTGAGCTGTTCTGGAGGTGTTTCCTTCACATTTGGTGGGTGGGGCTTTTACCTCTTAATCTTTACGTGCAGACAGTTCAGAAGACTGAGCACCCCAGAACCTCAGTGTGTGAGGAGGACTACGGCTGCCTTGCTGCTGCTACAGCAATTACTTCTCTCCTTGTTGGGATTTAGCAGTCAACATCATCTGAACCTACTGAACAGAAGAGGCTCACGGAAAATAGCGCCCCCCTCCATACACACACATGAACACATAAACCACTAGCGGCCAAAATGATAAGTAGTCAAAGTACCTATTAAAGTAACCAAAGCTGTAGTTGTGTAGCCAATCAAAAATTATTTTTAAACTGGTCATTTGGAGATATACTTCTGTTTAATAATATCTCTTTTTACTTAGCGGTATTGGTACTATGTACTAAGGGATAATGTTCTAGAATTGACTCTGCAGCAATTTGAACCTGTTTAAAATAGCTTTGCAGCTATAAATATTTTAGATTAGCTATTTGTCTATTACCTGTTTTCCTGTTTAGTTAAAGGTGAGGAGTGAGTGATCTGATTTAAACTGACCTCAATAAATAAAAGTATGTAAATGAATAAAATCATCAAACTACATGTAACAGTTTCTGCTTAAATGTTTCTTTAATTTCTTCTATAATTATAAGAAATGTTTAAGATTTTTTCTTTCTGTGATTTCTCCTTTGACTAGAAATATCAAAATCTCTACTTTCTGTAGACTTATGAATATAAATATGTTCATCCATATCTTAATAATATTGGTGGTTTTTGGCTATTACTTACCTAAGAGGGGCACCAAATCATAGATCTTGTGACAGTATTTTAGTCTACTTCTAGTGCAAAGTTGCACATTTGATCTTGCCAAGCACACAAATAAGTGAGATTAACTGTAGAAAATGATGAGATTGTTCCTGTGCCAGAAAGCTCACTGACTGTTTTTAAAGTCACTGCTGTGGCATATAATGAACAATATAATGAGGCATACATGATTTCAAAACAAATATATTTTCTGGCAAGCAAAATTAAATTTCTATATTTAATAAAAAAGATTTCATGAATCTGAAAAAAGAAGGGTTTCAATTTTTTTAAAAGGCCACTTTCAGAAGCAAGTCATAGTTTTCCATGTTTGTCCACATGCCGTTGCTGCACAAGGGACACTGGGAAAAGATGGGCTGCACCAGCTCTGAGCAATCAGGGAGCCCCTAAGCGCGTAAACGCATCATCTTTCAGAGGCAGTTTCATAGCCACCGTTTTTATGGTTTTAATATGAAGCTTTGCAAAAATATTTGTCGGCTGACCATGACAAATATAAAATGATTTATCTCCCTGTCCTTGAGACGGTAAACAAATGTGAAAAGAAACCTTTTTCATACCTACTTACATAAAACAGAAAAACACTAATCATAAGAATAAGTGTCAGGAGACTTGTATTCTAAACCCAGGAGAACTGGGTCTTATGTAAATTGTGAAAACGTCTTTGGATCTCAGTTTTCACATTAGTAAAATATGTGTGTGCATGTATGTGTGTGTTTTGAACTAGATTAATTTTCAAAGAATGACTTTTAATTCTCACCAACACAGAAACACGCGAGTAGGCTCTAAGGATAAAGAGAGGGGAAGGAAAGCAACATTGTCTGTGGAAACCACGTACCCTATTGGCAGAAGTAGGGTGTTCATACGCCCCTCAGTTGGATAGAAATGCCCTCATTGGCAATCTTTGTCTTCTAGTGAATTCTGGTAAATCTGGAAGTCACTGTACTTTATTGGCCTAGAAATTCCTTTACTCTCATTATAAACTAACAAGTTCCTAGTTTCATACGTTTATACATAAACATGTACATAAGCCAGACTGTAAAATGAGTTATTGCTGGGGACCCAGTCATGTAGTGAAGACTTGAGCACACTAGGCTACTTTCCAGAGTCCCACTGCTTTGCTTTGAACCATTACCAATGCCTTTCAGCTGTGCTGTCAACAGAGCTCAGATAGGGTCTTGAACTCCAGAGAATGAATGAGATATGCCAAATGAAGCATAATTACTTCATTGACGTCATTCAGCTTTCAACTCGCATTTAATGGGGGAGCTTCTACTGCTCAAAACAGTGGGCCATTTGTAGCACATTATGCAAATGTAAGACTAATCTTTTGCATTATACATAAGAGCTGCTTATTGTGCATTAACTAATTTATCCGACTACGCAGGGGCTATGAATGCTGATTTTTATTAACCTCTTCATTAAGTGAAAACGTAGGCATGGCAAGTGCATATATTAGCATGTGCCTGTCTTGCATGGATGAATAAATACATATACACATCTAGTTTAAAAAGTGACATCCTTTTGGTGGTAGAAATCATCAGGTATGATATTTTTTTCAGTCACACCAGTAAAATGAGAAAGTGAAAATGAAATAATCAGAGGAAAAGATTCCTGAATTGTTAATATTCATCACACATTTCTTATCATGGTCACAACATTGCTTTTTAAAAAGCTACACATAGAATATGCAGCCTAAAGTCAATAGCGCAAGTGTTACGTGTTACGTAACTGTCCTTGAGAATGCTGGTGAGCATTTTATTATCATAAAAAGTGGAAGAACAATTGAACACAAAGTCTAATAAAAGCACTCACTTCAGTTTTAAGATAGGTTTAATTCACTTGGGCAAAGAAAAAAAGCAAAATAATATTAACTGTACACTAATGAACTTGGCTCAAATCTACACACAGGTATGTCTAGACAGACATGTGAATACTGTTGTATACAATCTCAATTAATTAGCACATTTATTAAGGCACACACCTGAAGTCAACACAGACTCTATACAGACCCCACTCTTATTAGTGGGTTATTTGAGTTTGACTTCTGATTTTCACAAGAGATACTAAAAATATTACACATTTTATTTGCTTGATTAAATTGATATAGATTTGATTTATTTTAATCAGCCAATGTTTAGTGGGACCTCTCTATCTGCAAATTATTACAAATATTTTGAGTTTATTACTTTAAAAATATTTTTAATGCAGTTAATAGCTTGCTAATAGGAGGTGAGTCACTGCTTATCTTCATAAATGATTTTCAAGGTGACAGGGTGAGAGAAAATGAAAGAGCCTGTTACTCTGACGATGCTAAATAGCACAGAGATGTTGAGGGGCACAGAAATCTAGTAGCCCCTTCTGACTTCAAACTTGAGTTCCCAGAGTTAGTTCACTAAAATAATGACCGATTGCTGTGTATCATGCTTAACAACAGCTCATTCTTTTATCAGCCAGGTAAACTAAAGCACATTACTGTACTCAACACAAAATCAGCCCTGGGATTTGGCCATGAGCCCAACTTGACTGCAGAATGTTTATTAAATTATTAAAATTTACAGGTTGATAGCACTCTCAAGCAATTTATTATAGCTGTAAACCATTTTTTAAGTTTTGAAAACACAATAAAGTTGATTTAATAATCCCTCTAATCTTATACACAACTTCCTTCAGAATTTTCTTCAATTATGCCTCATAAATTACAATTTATTTTGTACTAGAGAAAACACTAAAATACAAATACTTCATGAGAATTTCATCAGATTCATTTATTCTGAAACATTTGCCAAGAAGCATAACAAATTCACATGTGACCCCTGCACTCAGAAGAGCTGAAGTTCAAATCAAAGCCACAAAAGAGAGTTCCCTTGCCAAGGACAATAACTAAAATCTTCCCTTAGCTTGAGCCAGGAACTTGGCTTTAATGAAAGCAAGGGTGAAGGGGTCAGGGAATAGAGAGAGGCAGTTCTGGGGAATTTCTCTCCGCTCTAAAAACAGCTTGAATTGCAAAGCACAGAGAGTCTCATCACCTCTTTGTAGGACTTTGTTAGAGAACGAGCAGCTGAAAAGAGGGAACACAGGGAGACAGTAATTGTGGGCACACAATGTGTTTTCCTCAGGGGCAGTAGGTCATTAGCGTAGGCAAATTCACTTAGATTTAATGACTTTTAAGTGAACATTCCATACTTTTTAAAAATAGAATTGACAGTAGTTTAGGAAGATTAATCCCTAATGGTGAAATAATTTAGAATCTCTTTCATATTTTATAGTGACTCGATTAGGGCAGAATTATCTCCTGGACCTGGTGGGTCCTGTGGCTCATAGGACTTAGCTTTCAAAACGGAAACAAAATTTTTAGGAAGTATTAGGGCTCTTTTAATGGACCAAAGAGAAAATATATGAGTAGTAGATAGATTCTCTGGCTAGATGGGGGAGAGGGTTGTAACAGGGACCTGAGGAGAGGCTATATGCTGTGTGAGGAAAAGCTGCATCTATTAATACATTGCTTAAACATTTCAGATTTGTGTCTTCATGCGCACTTCAGGAGGCTGCAACCCATATTCAAGCAAATCTAGCATTGACTCTGACTATGATAAATCTGGAGCTGGTGAAGTCCTGGGCTTACAGATCCAGGCACTGGAGTAGAAGTCGCTCTGGGGGAACATCTCAGGAGCAGAGATTTTTTTTCTAAAATCATATGTCTTCCCATTTGGGTTATCCACAGGATCCATCTTTTGAAAAATGAACAAGATCCCCTCATGGGACTCAAGGGCAGCCAGAGAGAAGACATTTTCATTTGCTTAGTCATACCAAAGAGCTGATGAAGACAATAGTGGTCCATTAGCATCAATATAAAGTCAGAACTCTACAGAAGACAAAGTTGGGTTCACATTTCCCTCTTTTCCTCTTATTAATTCTATGTGTGCTTCCTGGTGCTCTAAATACAGCTGGCCCTTGAATAACATGGGTTTGAAATGTGTGGATCTACTTATCCATGGATTTTTTTTTTGATAAATATACAGTTGACCATCCACTGTATATTTTTGTAACTGTGTGCCTGGGTTTTGTATCTGCGGATTCAACCTACTGTGGATAGAAAACAGTAGTTTAGATCCATGGTTAGGAATCTATGGATGGGGAGGGCCAAATGTATGCATTATTCTATATCATTTTATATAAGGGACTTGAGCATCCATAGATATTTGTATTTGCAGACATCCTGGAACCAATTCCCTGCATATATCAAAAGATGACTGTAGTTAAGTTTAAGGGGAGTCAAAAGTTTTACACAGATTTTCAATTATATGGAGGTCATCACCCCTAACCTCCACATTATTCAAGCATCGACTGTATCGGCTATGGTATGTCAAAGAAGAACATGTCTAGCTCTATTCTCCTTGTCATGAGTGTTCATGGGTGTCTATACCAGCACCAAGTGAGTTTTCTCTTTTCTTGACCACAGCAGCATCAGATAGACACCTAGCCTGAGTTAGGGGACTCAAATTCTTCTCTCTGAAATATTGAGCTAATTAATCATATAGAGCTGAACTGAATGATCCTGAAGGCCAAGGACGAAGGGTATTATTTTGTGGCGACATGATGACTGCATGCAAAGGAGGACAGTTTTCAGGGGAAGAAGCATGGGATGGACTTATGGAGAAAAGCAGGGGTAGGAAAATACGAGGCTATAGGGACAGTTAAAGAAAGTCATTTCCTTCTTTTTTCTCTATGACCTATCAATTCATATGGGTCTACATATATTTCTAACTATTGTATCCTTTATATTTTCTTACTCTATAAACCCCATTTTAATTTGAACTAGTGTTCCTAGGCTTCTCTTCCTACAAAACCAAGAGCACTGGGTGCACAGATGAGGCTGGGGGAGTGTGCTCTGTCCACATTCTACTTGCAAGTCGGCTGCCAGCGCTGAAAACTGAGCAATCTCTGGACACAACCAACAAGGGCAAGAATCTCACTAACCTCTTCGTTCTCGAGTTCACTTGCCCGAGAGGCACCAGGTGACACTGCTACTTCCATCACCAGAGACTTACTGGACTTCTAATGGCTCACGTCCTACTCTCTTTACTCCTTGAGAACCACAAAGAGCAGCTGTAAGCCTCCACCTCCACATTCTTCAAGTCTTTCTCTCACATGGAGCTGAGTCAGAGTTACACCTCAAAGTAGTATGTTATCTGTATTCTACACAAAATGATCAAATTTGTAGACTGTCCACAAGAAATTAGCAATAGATTGTGGAACATGTTCCAGGAGATTCATAAGTGACCATTAAGTATTTTTAAAATGGTACAACTACATAAATTTGACAGTAATAATCACTGGCTTGAATTTGAGTAACTTCATCATGGCCTAAAGATCATGTATGTTCCAGTTATGATAAAATAACAAAGGCCAGATTTATCTTCTCACATAAACAACTCAAAAACTACACTAAATGTATAAATCAGTGAATTTCAGACAGTGGATCCTTGGAAGCACAGGACTGAGATCTTTGCAAAAGAGGAGACAAAGAGGTGATTGACATTTGCTCCACTTTACTGCCTAAAGAAAGTATCCCATACATGGCAAAGGGATATGGAACCCAAACAGAGCCCTTATGGTCTCCATAAGTACAGAAAACAGAGTTGAAAATTTGGGGAGCCCATGAATGGATGGAATTTGCAAAGAACCTACCAGAATCAAGAGAACTACAGAGCAAGCCCCAGAACTTTGCAAAGGTTTCATTCTGAATTCCACACACCTCCCCCTCCCCAAGGACTGATAACTGCATTGATATAAGGGAATTACCTGAGGCTGAGGGAAGAATCAAAAGAACAGACTAGGTGCAAAAGCCTTAGAGATCAAACAAGCCAGGAGTAGTTCATATTCCCTGCCATCCAGAGTAGAAGTCCTTGGTAGTGCTTGGGAAATCAAGGAGAACATCCAGAAGATTATAGTCTCATTCCTGGAGAAAATTAGCCCTTGCATAAAATCCATTTATCAAAGCTTAAAAGCAACAATAGAAAGAATAAAACTGTTTCCAAGTAACTTAACTGCATCCCAACATAAATTTCAGGAATATTTCAAGTAATTACAAAATATCCAACACCTACTACAGTAAAATACAAAAACTTGGCATCCTATAATAATTTACTGAGCATGCAATAAAGAAAGAAAACTATAAAATAAATCACAGAAAGAGACACAAAAACTATACAAGTGATAGAATTAACAGACAAGGTCATTAAAACAATTGCAAATATACTACACACATTCAAAAATATAGAGCATGAAAGCACGTACATGTTAAAGAGATCTTAATAAAAGATCATAATATAAAGAATTATAAACAGATCTTTAAAAAGTCAAACTTCCAGGGATAAATAATATGTTACATAGGATTAACAGTAGATTAAATATTATAGAAAAATAGATTGGTAAAGCTAAACTTATAGAAAGAAATATAAATTTACCACTTAATAAGTTAGATTAAAAACAAAGGTAATAAACACTCGAAACTCACCACTTCCTTATTATTTTACTACACTTTAATATTACCTATGATCCTTCTTGAAACTACTTATATCTATTTTATCTACACGGTAGAAACGTGATATAATAGTCTGCTACTGCACTTCTCTTACAAGCTCTGAATTCAGTGACATCATGTGGGCAGATTGAAGAGAACCCTGTGAGAGTACTGACACCACAAAAAAGGGCGACCACTACAAATCAGAACTACTCTCTCCCAGAGAGCACATTGTCAATCTCTCACAAATACATCACCACCCTCTCCACTTCGTCCTTTCTAGCCCAGCTATACTTGGACTACCGAAGGGAAGCCAGGAGTGGCAAATGCTGTGGGGAGACGCATGAGACAGTAAACTTCTGTTCGACCCTGTAAGTAGAGTATGATGTCACTGGAAGGAAAGGGAGGGTGCTTAGTGAATACCTGTTTTGCATATTATGTGGGAAAATTTTACTTTGGACTGGAAACTGTAGTCCGAATGTATGCATTGTTAAATTACATAGTACTTTATTTTTCTTAATTGCTACACATAAAAAAATGGTAGACATGAGACCTATAGCTCTTCTCTTTGCTCTATTTCTATGTCTACTTCTTGCTCTCTAATAAGTGAATGAGATAACCAGGTCCACAATTACCTCTTTTCTTTTCCTCATGTTGCATTGGCTAAAGGCTTATGTTTCTTGGTTTTGTTATGTTTGTTGAGCCTTTAATATAAATAACAACACTTTTTAAAAGTTTTGTGAGTCTGTAGAACATTTTTTAAAGATAGTGATTTCTATTATTGAAAGAGGTTATTTTAATAATCATAGGACCTATTTTTGTATATTGGAAATGATTAGGAAATTAAACAATGGTTATCAAATATCTGCCTTCATTAGTTACTCTCAGCGATGACAGTGAGAGTCCTAGCTATTTATACTTTTTGATCTGCCCTTTCCCCATCTGCAAATGGGGTTAATAATGGTACCAAGTTTTCAGGGTTATTGTGTGGATTACATGAGATGATCTCTCGAAAAATTACAGTACAGTGCCTGGCATGTAATATGCACTTAATAAATGTTCACTATTTGTATATTTTGCTGTCAACATTTAAATAGACAATCATAATATTTACTGTGGAAATTCTTGGCAGATTTCATTCCAGAAGCACATGCCATATTTATTTAATAAGGTTTATTCTATCAGTTTTCCCCATGCAAGGCCTTTGCATGCCATATATGTAGGCAGTATATTCAGACACAAGATCCTTCTATAACTAGAGATTATTTGTACTTTAAGGCTTACTGAAAGGGATGGCTGTCCTATGCGGTACATTTCTCAAACACTGTAAAATTGCAAAGGAAGTGCTCTTCCTTGAGCAGGGCTTCCTTTTATCTTTAGCTGCTTACAAGCCCTTGGAACTCTTCAGGGATAATTGCAGTGTAATGTGTTACAGCTGCTTGCTAGGTAATTTACTCAGCTGCCACCACCTGGGGAGATTAGGCGGGCTATCCCCTCCTGACACTGGGCCCCTGGAACTTACAGTCGTTTCCATTTCTCTTCTCTGGTGGTATCACTCTTCTTCCCCAGGGTTCGGTAGGAAGTTAGCATTTTAAAGTATACAAATAGTTTGCCTGCAGGAGGAAATAGCAGCAAGGAAATTGTATCGGGCTGGGTAAACTTTAGAGTGTAGTTTCCATTTGACCAGCCTGGCTAACCTCAAAGTGTTACCAGGCTCCTCTGTGCCCACAAGCTCTAGAATGCCATGGACACCTTGGAAGTGTTATAGGCTGCATTGTCCAGCCCCCCAGCCCCCCACCAACAAACCAAAGAAAACCCCATATATTAAAGTCCTAACCCCCGCCACATCAGAATGTGACCTTATTTGGAGTCAGGGTCATACAAATTAAGATGAGGTCATTAGGTTAGGCTCCAACCAAATATGACGGAAGTCATTCATAAAAAGGAGAAAGTTAGAGACACACATGCACACAGGGAGAACACCAGGTGAGGGCGAAAGCAGAGACTGGAATGCTGCATCTAGAAGCCAAGGAACATCAAAGATGACCAGGAAGCCACTAGGAGCTAAGAGAGAGTTGGCAAGGAACAAGACCCTCCCTTACAGCCCTCGGAAGACACCAGCCCTGACAACACCCAGACCTCTGGCCTCGGGAGCTGCTGCGTAAGCTACCCAGTGTGTGATACTTTGCTACAGCAGCCCTCGCCAACAATTAATTATAGGAAGTATGCAAAGCCTCTGGACCCATTCTCAAAATAATTATTTTTAAATGCATAAAATAATGTACATAGGACAACAAAGGAAATCAAACATATTAAAATATTGTTAAAATATTTTTAAAAACAGCTTTCTGATGTAGTCACAAATGTACTTCATACTACTGCATTAAGTGACAGCATCTGATGGTGGGTCCAGACCACTGGAATTTTGAAGTATGGATGAATGTAGATGAATATTTGGTATCTGCAACAAATCTAATGTGATCTGAAAACTTCTGTGTTTTTCTCTTATTTGTATGTACTGCTGTTATTACTATTGCTTATTCCCTATATTCATGGTTGAAAGAAACTAGATTCCAGTTAAAATTTAGTAAAAGTTAGGTCAAGTTCATTAACCACATGAATTCCCTCCACAGACCCCTGGTGGGAGAGGGAAGGGGTCTGTGAACTGCAGGCTGAGAACTTCAGTTTTGGAGTCTTCATTTTATTTCACTTAATCTTCCTTTATTATGGTGTCTGATTACTTTGTTTATTTCTACTTGTTCATTTATAACTTGGTCTCCAGCTACAGACTAGATCTTTCTTGGGTACTTCAGTGATGAGATTCTCTTCTCTCTGAGTCCAAGTTTATTTCTCAATGCTGCACAGAGGATTATTCTTTTCGACCTGACATTGATCTTAAAGTTATTATCAAAGATTCTCAAAATTTAATATTTCCCTTGGTGTGGGTATAGAGCTTCCTGTTGAAATCACCTGTTGCTTCTCTCCGTTTTCAGATCTGGAGCATTTGAGGTCCAATTTTTACGGGTACACATTACACTTAGACAGCTCCATGTACACTCATCATATCTCACCTGTAAAGATGTGTTCTTTCCATTCCCATGTCCTTCCACATACACTCAGTCCTCTGCTCTCACCAGCATGCACTGAGGTTCCAGGGACTTGAGCAACGTCCAACTCCAAGGTCTGTTTCCAAGCTGAAGCAGACCTTGGCTTCACCATCAAGGTCTCTGTGAACTCCTTGACAGTATTCCTGACACCCTTCTCTCCAGTAATCTGACTTCGCTGTTTTTCTTTGTACTTCACTTCCTAGGCATGTCCTACTTTCATACTGACCACTTGACCTTTGTTCAAGCTTTTCCTTTTTCCCTCTCTGGGTGTCCCCCTACTGCCTGCGTGCTGACCTACTGGGCTGAACCCATGGCTGTGCCTTGGACTGTCGCTCTTGCATCCACTGGGTGACTGCCTCTCTGACCCAGTAGTAGTCCAATGCTCTATAATCGCTTCTTTAAGATCATTTCTTTGACTCTTCCTCTCAAGCTTTGCTCAATTACCAATTTCAACATATTTTTAATGTGTTTCTATATCCACACTTTCAGATTCTATTTATTCCTTGTAGTTGTGCCTTGGGTGTTTTGATCCCAGGAACTGCCTAAGTAGTTCACGTACAATGTAAGCATAATGAATATCTTACGTTTATATTTTGTCCCATCTATCCATTCTCAAATAGCTAATGAATGATTAGATATTTTTAAAATCTATATATCTGTATGTAAATTTAAAGAGAAGCAATTTTAGTGTTTGCAATCATTGTGTTTTTGAAATATACTATTAATTTTTATATATATTGTTCCCTTTGCTATGCACTTTGATTTTTAGTCCTTTCTAAAGAATATATTTCATCTTTCCTGTTTTTGATTGTTCATATTTGCTCTTGCCAAAGTTCCCTATTCCTGAGAATCACAGTAACATGACTTTAATGTGCCATTTGTGACATTGTAGGGGCTCTCTTTACTGAGGTGAGCTCAATATGCCTGATCCATGGCTGCGTTTCAACATTTTGTCTTCATTTTAGCAGGCTCCATACAGTCATCCCTTCATTCTCTGATTAATTTAATTATATAATCCATTCTTTCAATCTCTCCCTTTTAGCAGCATCATGGTTTCTTCTGCTTTTATCTCCCTACCTATAAAGGCCCGAGGCGAAATATCTGGCTTGAAAGCCTGTACCAGCTGATGTATTAATGCTTCTAGAGAAGAACCGTAATGATGGCAGCTGTTTTCAATCTGTCTTATGAAATTGCCCAGTGATTCAGTTTTGTTTCTATTACTTTATCAGTTCTTTCCCTTCTCTGTAGCAGTCTGCAAAAAAGAAGAGGAGAAATCTTCCCAGGGGACAGAGCTTTCGTATACCTGTTCATTGACTTGGTGTGGACAGAGAAGTGGTCCGAGGTAAAGATATACATAGACTCAAATGCAGTGACAAATGGCTTGGTCAGGGGCCTCAAAGAAACAAAATTGGAAAGTAGCAGATGAGGAGTACGGGGAAGAAGCATACAGGTGGCTCTGGGGGAGTGGGAGCTAAGTTTGCTGATATGTGCATGTCAATTCCCACCAGAGAACATACACAAAAAGAAGGCTTTGTATATAACCGCTCACTCAGTGGATATCAGCAAGCTGACCTTGGCCACCCCAGTGTGTGCATAAGGAATTCTTAAAGAGAACAATCCCAATGGCTGGGAGGAAAGCTACGCACACACTCAGAATTCGGAGCTCCTGTCACCAATGCTACTGCCGCTGCTGAATGCCTCGGGTGTCAGCGGTAGAAAGCCACCAGCCTGTAGTATGGTTCCCTCCCTTGAGGAGACCAACTAGCCACTTGACGGCAAATTTTTTAGCACAAACCCATTCCACCTGGGAGAGGCCAAGGCTTAATTAATGTGTCCCCAGTATGTTTCCTCCTTTGCACACAGCTCCTCAGCTGGCAGAACCATGCAAGAGCTCACAGAGTTTCTGATTTGATAACATGTGATCCCACTTAATATCACCTTGGAAATCTCAGACTCTAAACACAGGTAAGAAAGCGGTCAGGTCTGTCATGGATACCATTGTTCTCTCTCTGTCTTGCAGACTTCTAGGTAGTATAGAGGTATTCAATTGATATTTATTTTAAAAACAGGAAGGATTTTTGGAAAAATCTATCTTCAATGATACTTAGAAATACAGTTAATACTTTCCCTATGAACTAACTATGTATTACCTCCAGTGACAGACTCACTAAATCCTTTAGCTGCTATTTTCTAAGAATAAATAAAGAACATTAGTAAGTTTCCTTTAAAATTTCAGATATATTAGTGCAATAGAGTTCTAATGCATAGGAAGTTGGAAAAAATTGGACTTTCACATTCTTTCATAAAAGTGTGAGCTGATGGTAAGTTTGAGCAAGGAGATAAGCTTAGGTATGGCATAATGGATTATAGTGTGAAGTCTTGGTTTTTAATTTGTTCAAAAAAAGCCATCGATACTTTAGACAAAAATAGCTCATAGGAACTGCACTCTAGTTAGACAAAATAATATGTAATCACAAATCATTTTGCTACACCTAAAAATTCAAGGAGCTCATGATACTTTGGATATTATGCTTCTCATTTGATCGAAAAAAATTCTCGTATGGCAATTTTTTTAAGCAGTGCTTGTTGATGACCCTAAAAGATTGTTATAAAAATCTGGTTACATAAATATACTGGACAATATAGTCTCCATTATTTGAATGGTATAAAAGACTAATTAGCTTTAGTAGAATGGCTATCACAAGCACTTTCCGTGTGGGCTCGCCGATCTGCAATGGCCAGTGCTGCTGTTCCCACCCAGATGCGCGTGTCTGTGCATTGTGGTCAGAGGGCGGGGAGTGGGAGCAGGCGGTCCACACACCGAGCGAGGGTCAGTGCAAGGACTGACTTGCCAAGTGATCTGAAAGGCAGTTGGTAAATTGATGAATTGCGATGTGTATGGAGTTTTCTAAATCACAGCTTTCTAAACAGAGGCAAGCATGTCAGCAATAATATATGAACAATATACTAAAGACATTTCCAGGGGAAATAGCATAAATAGGTATTATCGGGACACTGGTAGCCAGTTAGTACTGCACTTTTTCTAAATCTATTTGCTCCCTTCTGAGACTCTCAGAAAAAATATACTGCAACATGTATCAAAGGGGAACCCAAACAACCCCACAATTTATTTATAAAATGATATGTTTTTATTCTTACGTGTTTAAACTTCAGTCACCTTCAAAACACTCTCCATTTGATGCAATACACCTATTGAGACATTTTTTTCCACTGCTCACAAAAGCTTTTGAACTCATCAACTTTGATGCCTTTTAGTGCTTCTGCCGTTTTTTGTTTCACCTCTTCCACATCAGCAAAATTTTTCCCCTTGAAGACTTTTTTCATTCAGGGAAATAATAAAGTCAGCAGGAGATTGGGTGAACAGGGAGGGTGGGGCACAGGGACTATGCCATTTTTGGTCAAAAACTGCTGAACATGCAGCATGGTGTGGATAGGAATGCTTATAAATCACCCATCATGAATGGGCAACCGCATTGAAAGTGTCCTCAAAAAAAATTCACTGAAGCCCAGCGAAGTCTCTGACAACACCACCAGCTGCCTCACTCACACAGGTGGGTTGCAGAACACTGACCTAGCAGGGGAAGCCTGTGCTACAAGAGGCCCACCTTCCAGAAGATAATTAATTCTGTTTTTTTTGGGGGGAGATATATATATATATATATATATATATATATATATATATATATATGTTTTTAATCCCTCAGCTTTCTGTGTCCAATTGTAAAATCATATTTCCATTCACAATCTCCTTTCATTCATACTCTCTTATCCAGAAGAAGCACTTCCCGCACATGAGCTGAGAGGGCAATAGATATTAAAACTATTTGGCAATGTGTTTACAATTAAAATGTTGTTTGGGCAAGCCATAATATTTTTAGAAAAGTACTCCAAGAAAAAAAAGGATTAGAATATTTATTATATTTTAATAGGAAATATTAAAAACTTTCTGCACATTCATTAATAAAAAATCGGTTAAATATATTTAGTATGGAATGCTTATAATGCTAGCTCTCACCCCCAAATTCCTATGTTGAAACCTTTTCCCTGATGTAATGGTATTCGGTGGTGGGACCTTTGGGAGGTGATAGGTCATGAGCATGAAGCCCTCATGAATGAGATTAGTGTCCTTGTAAAGGGGGCCTTAGAGAGCTCCTCGCCCCACGTGCAGTGGGAACACGTGAGCAGACAGCTGTCTAGGAACCATAAAGCAGGTGCTGGACAGACTGCTGTAGCTGTGTTCTTGTACTTCCAGCCCCCCAGAACTGTGAGCAATAATATTTTGTACTTTAAGCCTAGGTAGTCTATGGTATTTTTGCTGTAGCAGCCCAGATGGACTAAGACAATATCCTATGGTGGAATTCTATGAATATTGTAAAGAGTATGAATACTATGAAGACTTTAAAAAGCTGAACGTCCTCTCTATTACCAACATGGAGAGACATCTGTCTCTCCATGATATATGGAGATATATTATGTAAAGGTGAAAAAATATTATATTATGATATATTATGTAAAGGTGAAAAAAATTTTAATACCAGTATTTCCATTTTAAATAATTTATATATGTTTATAGATTCAAAGGCTTGAAAGAATATGAAATTTTCAAATAGAGTTATCCTAGTTAAGACTGAAATAACAGGGGTACCTTAAGGTTCCAATTCACACAGGTTTGTGTTTAAATGTTTTAAAGAAAGCAGAATTACATATATAATAAAAAAAATTCTTCATTTCAAAAGTCTAAGGATAAAATTCTACCCCAAATCTATGTTGGGCTCCATCAACAACATGGCTTTATAAATTATGCCCTTTCTTTCTAAATTTATTGTTGGTGGTTCACTCTTTCCCATTAACATCTGAATCAGTTTCTAGTCCTTCTCGTGTTATCCCTCCACCACATGCAGCACCTAGCAGGTGCCCTTCATCTCACCTCACCTCCACAGGTAACATATTGAATTAGATGTTTCTATGTCCTCACTGTTCTTGCATTTAAGAGTCCACAATGATCTGTGTCAGCCACTAACACACCACAGCCTTTGCTCTCACCATGGTCCACAAAGACCTCTTTGTCAATAGACAATTTTATGTTCTCTTATTTGAATGTCCTGTGGTATTTGCCACTGTTAACTCTTTCCTCCTCACATTCCTTCCTTTTAAATTCTAGGATGCCACATTCTTTTAGTTTTCTTCTGCCAATATAGCTGCTCCTTATCAGTAACTTGCAGGGATTCTTTTCATCTGCCTGCCCCTTAGGTGAACTGCATCTGCAACCTAACTACTTTGATTTTTGAGGAGAGCAAAATGGGTGGAGATAAATTCTATAAGTAGGAAAAACCTGGGTTCAACCCTTAGCTCTGTCGCATGCTTTTCAAGGACCCACGAGAAGTAAGCTAATCCATCTGTCCCTTGTTTTCGCTGTAACAAATTAGAAAGTGGTTTAATGTGATGTTGCTATTAGCATTAAACAAACAATTATGAATGCTACCTAACATGTACATATTTAATAGCTGGTAGCTGTTGTTAGTCTGATTCTATAATCCCTCTTGGGAAATTTCTAATTTTTAAACTAATGACCACCCCCATTTTCTCTCCAGCCCAATCTCCCTCCTAGACTTCTAATACAAACTGACTATAGGACATTTCAACTAGATATATCATGGTAATTAAAGTGAGCATCCAAATTTAATCTCAGCTCACTGCCACTCGTCTCCAATGTCTGGGTTTCACCGTCAGAACAGATGGTATCACAGCCACTCCCTTCTCCAAAATAAAAATCTGGAAGTTATCATTATCTTTACATACCTACTCAGTAAAGCTTGTTGATTCTTCCTTCCAAATATTTGTACAGCTTATCCGCGCCTGTATTTTCACCATCTTAGTTTATGATATCATCGTCCCTTGCCTTGGTCATAGCAAGTGCCTCTTAACTCATCGCCCTTACTTCCAGGTTTACATGTGTTGTTTCTTCTTCTGTCCACCATCTATGTATGCACTGTAACTAATAATTGTTCTCAGGTGCTTAATGCCCTTCACATTGGCCTCACCTGTTTCCACCATCATCATTACAGCCTCCTCACTACCTCCCCATCTCCATGCTACACCCGTACCAAACAGTTTGAGTTTTGTATCTCCACCTGCAACGTGCTGCCCCCTTCCTTCAATCTACTCCCTGAACTTCACCCTCGGCTGAATTGCGCTCATCCTTCATATACTACTTCCTGATGTGATATCTTTTCCAATTCTTAGCTCTCCCCCCCCATTTTACTTGCTCCCATTGCACCCTATACACATCTATCAAAGCTCTTATTTCAAAAAATGTAATTTTCTGTTTTATGTTTGTCTTTTTCTCTGAACCAATAAGTCCCAATTCATGTCTGTTTCTTCTCTGAAGCAATTTTCTCAAACAAATGTAAAATGGAAACACCTAGGAGGCTTATTATCCATATTCCTGAGTCCCATTTCCAGTTAAATGTTGCAAAGGGATCACATGTTGCAAAGAATCAAATGTTGCAGAGAAATCACATCTTTTCTTCACCTACGTAACTCAATAAAATGATAGCATAGTAAAAAAAAAATGACAGTTACATTATTAGCCTATAGGACAGAAGAATAATAGGGAAGAAAATGGAGGATACATTTATAAGTTTTTGGAAGATGAAAAGCCAGTATGGAGGAATAGCTATCTTAGCAGAATGGAAATAAATTTTAGCCCCAGGAAAAAGAAAACACTAACCATAATGAACAAATTTGCCTTAAAAACTGCCTGAGAAGTTTAGCACTTTGAACATTAGGCCAAGGGGAAAATAGAGAGTAATTCGAAAACTTACTCAAAGCCATTGAATAATCCAAGACCCTACTCCATTTTCACATAGATAACTAAGTTTTTCTCCCAAGATTTAGATAATTAATGTACCTTAAAAAGAGGTTTTAGTATGTGGCTGAAAATAAGGATTAAATGGATGTGTACATATCATTTTATGGAGAAGATTCTCAGAAAATGGTGGGGCAAGAAGCACTAGAAATCAGTTCCCTCCGCCACTCCCCCTGCCCTAGAGAAGGACTGAACTGGCAGAATCCATCTGATGTAACTGTTTTAGAACGCTTTAGTCTTGTGAAGTCTGGTAACTTCCAGGGGAAAGCTTAGAGGATAAATTTCAGTTAATTTCAGTCTCTACCTTAACAGTGGCTACCATCCCCACCCCAACCCCTATCCCTATCCCTGTGGCAGCCAGCCTTGCACATGTCCCCAGAGCATCTTACACATACTTTGTGACGCCAGGGTGGGCAATAAGGGCCCTGCTGCTACAAACTTTTGGAATTGGTGGTCTGATCACCGACTGCTGCCTCTGATCATGAAGGTGCAGGTGCAGGGTGGCACCCATTACAGCAGTCTTGTCCCCGCTGCTGCAAGCCCCTCCTGCACGGGCTGAAGCAACTTCTAGAGGACTTGAACGGATGGCACCACCCCCCCTTTCATTTTTCTCTTTTCCTCCTTTTGGGAACCAGAAATTAAAGACTAGGACGTTGAAAAGCAACTACATATACAAGGGAAATTAGAAGGACACTGCATATATTCAGGGAAAAGTACCACCTCAGAGAAGACCTGACAAGACTTTAATTTTGTACCTGAGGCTGATCCTAGGAATGGAGATAGCCCACAACAGCCAAAACAAAACAAAAATAGAAAACAACAAGCTCTGGGGAAGAAGGAGAATGGGATTATAACAGTTAGAACATTATTAGATGCAAATGTTCAGTTATTGACATATAAATAAATAATATCCCCCACTCCAGGCATTAAAAAAATGGGAAAGTTTGGTCCATTGAAAATAATAATAAAAAAAAAAAAAACAGAAACTATACATTAGAAAGACCAAATGGGGGACCTAGTAGACAAAGATTTTAAAACAACTATTTTAAAATTGCTTAAAGAACTAAAGGAAGATATGAAGAAAATATATGTGAATGAAACAGAAGTATTAATAGAGAGAAAACTTAAAGAAACCATAAACAAATCCTAGAACTAAAATATAAAATAATTGAAATAAAAAATTCCCTAAAGCAGGTTCCCCAATTCCTGGGCTACAGACTGGTACCAGTCCCTGGCCTATTAGGAGCTGGCTGCAAGCAGGAGGTGAGCTGCAGGCCACCGAGAGAAAGCCCCACCTCCTGTCCCAGCAGGCAAGGGAGTGCAGCTTCCCTCCCATTGCCATTTGAGCTCCACCTCCTGACCTTCCCTCCACCCATCTATGGAAAAATTGTCTTCCTCAAAACCACTCCCTGGTGCCAAAAATGTTGGGGACTACTACCGTAGAGCAACTCAAAGGCACATTTGAGTATGCAGGAGACACAATCAGTGAACTTGAAGAGAAGATATTTGAAATCACTGAGCCTGATGAACAGAAAAAAAAAAAAGGATGGGAAAGGTGAGTAGAGCCTAAAGGACTTTTAAAACACTATTAAGAGGATCAACATATGAATTGTAGAAGTCACAGAAGGAAAAGAGAGAGAGAAAGGGGTAGAGAGATTGTTTGAAGAAATAACAGTCAAAACCTTTTTTTAAATTTGATGAAGGCATGAATATAAACATCTCAGAATCCAAGAAGCTCATCAAACTTTGTCTTAAAAAAAGCTATAATTAATATCCTTAGAGAGTTCAAAGAAAATTGCATTTATAAAATAACAGCAAAACAACACATAAAGAAAAGTGAATCAGATTTTCAACTGTATCACAAAAGCTAGAAGAGAGAACTATCTTTCAAAATTATGAGAAAAAATTATTTCATCCCAGAATTCTATGCCAAATCAAATGTTCAACTAAGTGTGAAGGTAAAGACACATTTAAATATAGTAGGAATTATTTCTTATGAAGTTACTAAAAAAATATGCTCCAGTAAAAAAATAGTCTAAAAACTGAGAAAGACAAAATCTCCCTCTTACAAGGAGAATCTGAATGGCTCGAAAATGTCCTTCTACTCTGTCTATGAAACTGGGAGGCAGAGATATTTCAGAGTTTGGTGCAGGCCTCCTCTATGGATTTTGGATTGAGAATAAAAAATAAAAAAGAGTTCTTTGTGGTCTAAGCAGACACAAGACACAACCACATTGTTTTTGAACAAAAAATTTGAATTTCAAAATGGTTATGAACTTGTTCAAGGTCATATAATTTGATACTAAATGGAGCCAGGGCTGCAATTCAGATTCATTAGTTACCGACTGAAGTCCTCTTTCAACTTTGCTAGCATCGGAACGAAGAACTCTATCCCTGTTGGACATTTTCAGCTGACAATTAACTCCAGCTTAGCCTGATACTAAGTACTGGTTGAGATACTAAATAATTTAAAAAACAGTATAGATTTAGATATAACTAGTATTTGTCATGCCCTGTGGTTTGACTCTTTCACATATATTTTATTGAGAACTTAACTATATCCTGGGTGGTATCCAGGGCCACATTAGGTAAACACAAGGGATAATGTAATTAAAAATTAATATTTATAGTTCTTAATTTGTTATTAGGAGAATATAAGAGGGAAAGCCACCAGGAATCAGAACAATTGCAATAAGCTTCAGGGAGAAGGTAATACTTGATCTAAGCTTTGAAGTGCAAGGAAGTTTAGTGTAGCAATAGAGGAAAGTGAGGGCATTCTAAACAAGGAAATATCCTTGAGCAACAGTGCAGAGGTGGCAAAGGGTATACTTTGGAGCTTTGTTGGAAGAAAATTTGTGGGATTATAATTGGACAAAGCAGAGGGATTTAGTCAGAAATGTTTTACTTAAGGGTAACAGAATTTAAAGTCATAAAATAAGTGGCACACTTTTTAGAATACTTAGCTAAATCACATTGGATCAAATTATGGTGATGTGTTTTTACCAGCTCCTTGTGGTTTTTCTAAAGTTTCATGCAGACTAAAAGCTCAAAGTTTTCCGAAAGCTCCAGAATGTTATTGGAAACATATGACAGCATAAATGCCTAGAGCTGCAAAGCATGTTACCCTTTTCAACCTATTTTTGGGTTAAAAATAGCAGAAACTGAATTTCAGAAGAAGCAATAATCTTTACCATGAAAATAAGGAGGAGTAAGTATATCGTTATATGCCAGCTGTGTAAATTATTGCTATTAAGATAGACCTTCAGTCTTGGACAAGAGGGAAAAAATCGATATTAATCCACTCATACTTGTAATGGAAGGATGTGGTTATATAAAGTATTACTAGCTAGTACAGGATCACAGTCTGAATTTGAAGACAGATGCCATATGTTTGCTATGGAAACAATAGACCGTAACATTGTATTTGATACAGAAAAATCAATCACAGTGTTACCAGCTAGAAACTGCTCCACTTTGAGGCAAGAATACAAAGTACCTCAATCTGTTGTTAAACAGAAGAGGTTTCCTGATTATTTAGTCACTTGAGAGGCCAAACCAATTAAAATATCATCTGTCAATACTTCTTCTAGGATTTGTTTTCAGGAATAATAAATGTTTTCTCAACATCGATTCTCTTGACTTAAATGATGACAATAGAGAAATAAAAACCATCCGATCCAGGTTCACATTTTCCAGCAGGAAGTGGTTTCAGATTTTATTTGGAAATGGAAAAGGTCAAAGTTTCTTCAGGCATTTTCTGGAATCGATCAGATAAAACTTAGGAATTACAAAGGTCTGGCAGTGGGTATCTGAATCATCAAACAACAACCAGGATTGTACAAAGCCTTCAGGCTTCGGGGATCTGGTATGAATTCCTCTCTGGCTGTGACCACACACATGTGGTGAAATGGTACTCCACTGGCAGGATTCTGACATTTAATTACCTCCCGATGGCTCATGGAAAAGGCTTTGCATAGTTTCAGTGTGAATGCAAATAGCTGGCTTAAGCAGGGGACAGTGGGAGTTTAAGCTAGAAGGATAGTTTGAATCACTGCATACCTTCCTAAGAAGTCTGTGCCTAGAATCTAAGGAGGCAAAGTAGACCCTCCTAAGATTAGAAACTAAGAAAATGATACAATCAAGTGTGTATTTTAGAAAAATAGCCATGGTGGCAACATAGATAATGACTTATAGAGGGAAGAGTTTGGAAACAGGAACCATGTAGGAGATAGCAGCAATCTGCAAAGACTTTAAGTAAGAGCGATTATTAAGAAGAGAAGGAGGCAAACTTGGGGCTGTGAGAAAGAGCAGACAGGAATGAAAGCACATAGGTTAGAGAGAAAGGAATTGAAAATGATGTTGAGGTTTTTCTTTGTGAGACTGGTTACATATTAAGTTCTTTAACAGATTTGGGAAGACACACTAATGAGAATCACTGAAAACAAGTCGGGTATTTTAGGACTTCAAAGATACTGCCATAATGCTCATTAATGAAAACAGAGGGAACAAAGTAAGTGTAAGATTCATTTGAATTTTGCTTTAAGTTCCCTTTCACCCTTTACTGACCTTGAGATCTTGGAAATATTACTTAACAGGACTGAGTACCATTCAGCAATTTAAAAAATTGGGAAATAATTTCTGACATTGATGGTGTAAAAACCAACAATATAATTAGCTATATGACTGCCCTGTGTTGGAGTAGATGTTAAATGAATAGTAACAATGCTATCAGTATGTTTAAAATCTCCAACTTAAAAAGTGAATAGCATATTGAATGTAACTTTTAAAAATGATGTAATTTTAAAATCCTCTAACTAGCAATAATTTTAAGAGAATAATTATCATCTGGTTAAAGGAAGAAAATACTTTTTGAAGGACTTGTATAAATATTCACAGAAAATAAATATGCACAAAAACCAAATAATTTTATGACAGCTTTTCAGCAGAATGTATTTCGCAAACAGGACCATCTACCTGCATGTAAAATTCTGTACAAAATGAAAAGTGAGTTCATTGCTCCATCCCTCCAAAGATTTCTCCTGTTGTCCAGAAGCTCAGGAGATCTTATGGAAGTAACTAGGCCCAGGAATGCATGAATGTTTTGATATTTCAGAATAGCTTCTTATGTTATCTTCCTTATTTTTTGTTCTTGCCTTACAGTTTGCAGAAAATCTAATTAAAAAGAAAGGGTATTTTCCCTCTATTCATTTTACCTTCTCTGCTTTTACGTCTTTGACCAAGAAACTTCTTTGGACACAAGTAAGCAGTCTTTTCTAATACTATTTATTGTTAAAAGTTGTCAGTTCCCACAGATGGTATAAAAAGACCATCTTATGGTATATAAGATATATGGTGTGTGTGTATGTATATATATATATGAAGATGATTTATTTAACAACTCTTCTTTATTCATGTCTCTCTCATTCTGACTTTCTCGTTCTCTATCCCTCTGCCTTTTCCTGACTCTGAGTTTCCCCTTAATTTGACATTGCTGAGAAGTGTTCTGTGCTCCACACAATAGTCCCAGCTCTGCAGAAAATATGAGCGTTCTGTAGGTCTACAACTGTTGCTTGATTCAGCCCTCTGTCAAAGATACATAGGACTTCATCCACTGAGCCACACCAGTGAGGGCAAAGATTTTGTTTATTTATCTTTAGAGAGAGGGGAAGGGAGGGAGAAAGACAGGGAAAGAAACACCAGAGGAGAGGTGGGAGGGGAGAATGGGGAGAACAGGGGGAAGGGTTTTCAGGGACATGTACAAAGGACACATGGACAAAACCAAAGAAGGGCAGGATCAAGGGTGGGAAGTGGGGATGGCTAGGGTGGGGGTGCGGAGAAAGGAGGTGGAAAATAGAGACAACTCTACTTGAATAACAATAAAAAACACAGTTAAAAAAAAAAACCCAAAGATATATAGGACTTAATCCTCTCAGAGTTCATTCTAAATTCAGTATTACTTGTCAATCTCTTTCATATAATACCTCCTCTTTGACCTTTTCACAAATGTAGATGCATTTAAACCATTTCCTACCATGGAACATAAGAGAATTCCATGAGTGCTTTAATAATTTACTAAACCCTAATACACCAAATATGCCTAATTAAACAGAGTTTGCAAACATTAATCTGACAATCTTTATTTCTCCAAAGTCCACCGAGAGCAGCTCGAGTGCTGTCACAGAGTGACCAGTCACACCCACGGGGTGGCGTGTCCCGTCCCGCAGCACGGCAGACACTCCCGAACGGTCCCTGACAGAACAGTATCATGGGTTATGTCATCTCATGATGTTAGGCTATTGACTTTCTCTTCTTGCCTAAATTCCCTTGTTTATAAGTAGAGGTAACAATAACACCTACTTCAATGGTAATTGTGATACTTAATAAGATAACGCGCCTCCAGCGTTTGGTATAGCATGTGTCATATAGTAAATCCTTAATAAATAGCATTTTTTTCTATTGCCTATATTAATGCTGTCCAAAAGAGAAATCATGTGGGACATACGTAATTTTAAATTTTCCAGTAGTTACATTGAAAATGTTTTTTTTTAAATCTGAAGTTAATTTTAATGAGCTATTTACCCCAATTCACCAAAGATAATATATCACCATGTAATCAATACAAAAAGTTATTGAGGTCGTTTACCTTCTATCTTTCATAATGCGGCTACACAACACAGCAGGCATTTCACACTTACAGTAGCTCTGGTTTCAAACTGGCCACATTGCAAGTGCCCAATGGCCACCGATTTGGACAGCCCAGATCTTCATGCTCATCGGTTTCGGGTGTGAGTGATATACAGTTCTGGGTGGGTCACTTTTTTATAGATGGATTCAAACGTAGAAAGACAAGAAGAGGAAGAGGGGGAGGGGAAGGAAGAGGAGAGGTGGGAAAGGGCAGGAGGGGGAAGTGGGGCAAGGAGAAGAGGAAAAAGAAAACGGATCTCTAGGGGGTGAATCAGGACCAAGGTCCTCATGACTTTACTATTTTCTTAAGGGACCTTAATAAATTCGGTGTTTCAAGAAAGTGAATAATAAACATGATGTTATTTGAACTTAGGAAAAATAATTATCATCACATCTTTAAATGAACTGTGGGAAGTCTGTTGTTGCTTTAGAAAAAGCATGTTTTGCATTTGTAAACATCCATAGAATTCTGGCATAAGCTTGGTTCTCACAAAGGCACAAGACCCACACGGTGTTTTAAATGTTCTTAAAATATTTTTAAGAATGTCTCTATTTTTACTGTGCTGCAAGCACAGAAGCTCTCCTGGGGCCCTCCCAAGGCTTGCGGGCTCAGTGCACCCTCTCCGGACGTTAAAAAAAGAAACTCCTCCACCTTCTCCTCTTTGCTCCATGAACGATCTCACAGGCTCTTTACATGCTTTATTTACTGTTCATTTTTTATTCTTGGGAAAGAAGCTTGAAATATTTATTCACAGAATATGCTTCTTTTAAAATGCTCACTAAGCCAACGATTTGGTAAATGGTGGGGGCTGGTGGGGGGGGTGGTCCTAAGCAATAGTCAATGGAAATATTATCCCTGAAATTTTATTTAAAAATAATAATAATTAAAGGAGTTTTCTGCAAAATTGGGCAAAGAACTAAGAGAATAAAGAGGCTCAAAAAGCCAGGGTTAAGTAAGCCTGTCGGGCTCTGTGTGTGTGTACACACATTTAATTCTTACCTAAAGCCCAACAACATTAATCATGTCTGTGAAATGATAACCAAAATGACAGCTCTCGCTCCGCAGTCCGCTGTACCAGGAAGCAGTTTCTACCCTCGCCCGCCACCCTGAGCAAACAACTGACGGGCAGCAGTCCTTTTGTCAGATTCTGACATGTGAATCAATAAAAAGACACAGCAAAAGTTCAATCAGAACAGACACCACTAATACGGCTGGCCTTTGGGGACCCGCAGGAGCATGGAACTGCTTTCCCATGTTAATTTCTCTTCACTACCCCTTGGGGTTATCACCTTCTCTGGCCCCTGTTAATTAAAAAATGCCTCCTTCTGAAGTTCCTTGGCAGGCATTTCCCTCGTGTCAGCCTGTTCTGCTGACTGCTAAAAGAAATGCAAGGAGCAGTGTTCCAAAACTAAGAATGCCAGGCACCCACACTCTGCCCCTGCCCTCTCAAGAGACTGTGTGTATGAGCAGATAATTCTTTTAAGGGAATCCCTAATGTTATAATTGTGAACTAACAAAAAATGCATATGGACAATTGAAGATAACAGTGTATCAAAGTCAAACAGTGAAATTAGTTAAGTAGCTATGTAGGCAAATCAATAAATAGGCAGACAACCTTGGCATACTATTTTTCGGGTTAGTCCTATTCTGAAATGTGTTGATTTAAGGCATTTTAAATGTATATACATTTTTATGTGTTAATTCAGGCTAGCACATGGTTTTTGAATTTTTTCTGTTTTTATAACAGAGATAAATTCATCTCTACTTATTTGCTAATCTTCAATTAATATCAGAATTGACTCTAAGGACCAGATTACTTTGTGCCAAAGCCTGTGAGAAGAACTCTTTAGACTCAAGAAATGGTAGCTAGGTTCCAGCCATGTTAATAAAAAATGTAAATTATTTTTTTGTGGTTGGCTCAGTGGTCAGATTATTCTAAATTGGTTGTTTGATTGAACATGCTTTCATGTATTTCATAACAAAAAACGTGGCAATGCATTCAAACAATATAGAAGCACATATAGTAAAAAGTGAAAGTCTCCCAATTCAGCAAGACTATCTCAAACTCATTTCCGTCATTAACTATTAGTGTAATTCAGATTTTCCCATGCATTTACAAATACACATACAAATATGTGACAGTGTCTTGTTACTTAAATAATACAACCATAAGGTCTACCTTTTTCTACTACTTACTTTTCAACTTAACAATGTGTTCTGAAGACATTTTGTGTAATTGGTGTCATTCTGTCAAACTGTTAAATAGAATTTTTAATATATGTGCCCTGAAATCTATAAAAATTCATTTAATGGACATATGTTTCCTCTTATATTTCATATTAGAAAGATACTTTAATAAAATATTTATACATGTCTCTTTAAGTAATTTACTAAGTTTTTTTTTTCCCAAAGTGGAATTGGTAGGCAGAAATTTAAAAATTTGATAAGTACTGCAAAATCATTCTCCAGAAAGACTTTGGCAATTCCACTTCCACTAACTGATGCAGACACCAGCCTGCAGTGTCTGAGTCATTATGGATGAAATGAGACATTCACACGGACTACCGAGTCCGGTGGAAGAAAAAGGACAGCATGGCCTTTCTCTCAAGGGGAGCAAAAGCCTGTGGCCTCCACCATGACATGCCTTTATTGGGTTTCTTCTCTCATTCCAAGATAGTCTTCATTTACTAAAGTGAACCATGCACAGGTTTGCTTTAGGGGGTTACCTTTTACAGACAACGAGGGGGATGATGCCGCTAATCACATCACAGAAGAAGGATATTTGCAAAGGGAAAAATGGGTGAGCCGGTTACACACATCCTTGGAAGGTTTAGCAGGGATTTTAGAAAGTTACAATAAGCACTTGCTCTCTCAAATCAGGGTGAGGGAGATTTAGCAAAAGCAAGACTCAAAGCAGCCTAGGTACAAATGCAGGCCTGATTCCTCATGGGAGAACCCATCTGTGGGTGTGGGTCCTGTGCATTTTTGAGTGGGAGCTGGGCCTACCCCACGCAGAATGATCTCCTACAACTAGCAATGTATGCATTCACTCATTTTCACTATATCTTCTCCAATACTGGATATTACTCTTTTTAATATTCTCCTGATTGTGATTTATAGGACTTCACTTTGGAACTATGCTTTTAATTTCAATCATATAATCTCAGCTATATAGCCTCTGACAGACTTACAAGCTTCTATTTTTCTAGCAATAACTAGAATAAGTCACATCCTCCACCCTGAACAACAAGAATACAGCAAGTCATCAGTTCTCCATGTTTTTCTAAACTCCTTAGCAATCAACCACTATTTTACAATTATCTTGGATATTTTTACTCCCCAATTGTTATTATGTTTTTATAACTTTATTTTCACATACATATTCATATATTTTCTAGATTTTTAAATTTACCATTATTCTTTGATTTCTCTTCCCTGAATTACTATTATCATTAAAATGTTGATGCAGTGTTTTTGAATTTTTTTTCAGGAAGAGATTCTGGCTGGTAAACTTACTAAGTCTCTGGATGCCCCAAAGAGACTTCATTTTAATCTCACAATTAAGTGTTTATTACAGTATATGTAATGTATAGATTAAGAATACCTCTCTTGGGGTGATGATAACAAGATGGTGAACTAGGAAGCCACAGGCGCTCATTCCCCAAAGGAACCGTAAAGTAAACAACTACAGACTGACTAAAGTAGCTTTATGGGAGGTCTGGAAACTAGTCAAGAATCCGCAGCAACCAAGCAAATAGTCAAAGATGAAAAAGCCACAATCAAAATGGTAGGAAATTTCATGGTGTGTTTGCTTGCCTTTACCCCACTGCCGCCCTGGAGCGACATGACATGGTCAGAGGGAAACTGCCTGGAATTGCCTGATTCCAGCTTTTTTCCCCTTGGGATGGAAGGAAATAGCTGGAACTTGTTGGCAACATTCTGACCTTTCTGTGGGCTGCCGACGGGAATGATTTCTGTATTGATTGACTCAAAGCTCAGACCGAAATGGCAGCACAAGCGGGATCTCAGGCTGGAAGCCATGAAAATCTGTGGCAGACAACAAGCAGGGGAAACCTGCAGGGAGACTGCGGACCTGCAAATGCCTGGGGGTAGGAGATTATGGGCAGAGGAATGCAAATGGAACCTCTAAGGCCCTGATAAGAAGCAGGGATGAGACTCTTAGTGAAATTAAGACATTTGAAAGCAGCCACTTATATGGAATAATTGGGGAAAAGTACACCAGAGGCACAGGGAAGAGGCATGCCCAGAAAAGGACTGAGAAGACCTTAAACCACCTTATTCCTCATTGATGCCCAGAAGCATGTTAGAGCATTTGCAAATATTTTAATAATTGAGTTACAGGGTGAGTGGGCAAGCTCACTGACATGAGTTAAGATGCATGGCCTTGTTGGACTCCCAGATAATATTAAAATTGACTACTGGGATAAGAGTGAAAACAGGCAAACAATAACACAATTTTGTGTATTTGTAATACAGAAGTCATGTTGTTCCATACTCAGCTGCTCCTCAGTAGCTCTCTCATTTATTAAAGTGGTTGCATGCACGGCTGTCTGTACCACTAAATTAAATGATTCTTGAGATCAATAATGCACCTGTTCACCACCTTTTCCTCTCTCAATTCCTATCATGACAGTGTGAAAGTTATATATAATGAATAACATTTATAAAAACTTGTAAGCTATCTAGGTTTCTGGACATATAGCTAGTTCTTGCCTTATCCCTTCATACTTATACACAACTGTGAAAGAGGCGTAATAAGTAACCCACAGCTACCATTTGGAAGATGGTATCATTGATCTCATTTTATAAATGAGAAAACTGGGAATCAGAGATGCCATATGCATCTGAAGTATTTACTGACATACCTGAGATGTGGCCCCCAAACATTCTGTTGTAACATTGAACTTTGATCTAGTGCACTGCCAAAAGATATTGGGATAAGCATAGATATGACTTCCAATGTGGGAAATCTAATGAGTAATTTCATACTTTCTAAAACCACGAACTCCACTATGCATACTGTCCCTAACCCATGAAATTTCTGCTAGGCTCTCTTCTTTAAAACACTGTGTCTTCAAAGAACATTTTAGAATGAACATAACAATAAAGCATATATTGATGATTGTATGATACTTTACAAGTTAAAAGAGGACTTTTGTTTATTTGAATATTTCACAAACAACATATGAGTCCCGTAGGGCTGTCCCCAGATATTTCTACAGATGGCAACCTGTTCAAGTTCAGATATACACAACACTCTTTGATGTTGTGTGTTGCTAAATCCTTCTGTACTGGGTGATATACATGGTAAATCAATCAACAGCAGTAACAATAAAACATGTAGTTTGTCTCATCAATAAAATAATACCCTGAAGGTTAACTTTTATAGAAAATTCTACTAGGTACTTGATTCTAAGACATGTGTATATAAAATCAAAATAGTAGTAAAGAATTTATTCACATATGCATTTTATAATAAAAATTAGTGAGGATAAAATTATACTTGTTAAGTAAAACCTGCATTCAATGACTGTTATGACTATTCTTTTAAGACCAACTTCATTATTTTTATTTTATTTATATGTATGTTTTAAATAAGAAATCTTACCATTTGCCACAGCACGGATGGGCTTAGAGGGTATAATGCTAAGTGAAGTAAGTCAGACACAAAAAGACAAATACCATATGATTTCACTTGTATGTGGAATATAACGAATAAAATAAAAAACAGACAAAAGAGAAACAGACTCATAGATACAGAGAACAGTATGATGGTTGACAGAGGAGGTTTGGGGGTCTTGGGTGAAAAAGGTGAAGGGATTAAAAAATATAAATTGGTAGTTACAAAATAGTCATGGGGATGTAAAGTACAGCATAGGGAATATAGTCAATAATACTGTAATAACTATGTATGGTGCCAGGTGGGTACTGGAAAAATGGAGGAAACACTTTATGAAGTACATGATTATCTAACCACTCTGCTGCACTCCTGAAATTAATATAAGATAATATTAAATGTAAATTGTAATTAAAAAATTAAACAAATTTTAAAAAAGAAATAGTATAGATAAACAAATAGATTCTCAGTTGGCTAGAGGCTATAAAAATTTGAAAACTATATTCCCCCTAGTATCTTTCTATCACACAATAAATGACCTTATTACATTACATAACACAAATGTATGTAATATATGTAATATAATATAACATGTAGTATATTGTAATCTATGTAGCATATGTATAATGTAATATATATAGCATATGTAGTATAATGTAATATTTTATATTATATCACATAATAAATGACCTTATTACATTACGAATCCTAGAGGCCTTGTCTTATATGCAGAACTACATGTGTGTTCTGGATGTCAAGTATGGGTCACTCAGTGATGCTTGTTGATTAACAGCATCTTTTAAAAAACATATTCAATTAGATTTAAATAACATTGGGTCAGACAGCCAATTCTATTTTAACAAGTGTCCGGTCAGTTTTTTCAAAAATTAAGTAATCAGTTAAATGTCAGTCAATTGAGACAGTAGCTTCCCTGATCAACATTCTCCCAACCCTACCCAATTTATGGATCCCTGACAGACACAGCCTAAATTCAGCATAATGATGAATTTAGTTGGAAAGTTTCTTAGGAGAACTACCTTTCTCGAACAAACATTTTAAAAATCATCTTGGCTGCAATTGTATTTAGCATTTCTAGACCAGTTAGCATTAAAAATTTAATGTCCCAATTTTATTAAAGAAACCATACCACAAATTTTTTGCTTTAAATATGAATTCTAATCTTTTAAATATTTAATGTATATCTGAAAATCAAAGACTAAAAGGAAACACTTTCAGAAACAACATCTCACAGAGACCAAATCAAACCTTTGATGTTATACTTCTTTTCATACCAAGAACAGTAAATTATTTTTGACATGAGCAAATGTAAAAAGACTATTTTATCAGAAAACCTTTACCTGTAGGAAACTAAAACATATTGTTTAACCTTCATGTATTTAGAATTATTTTAATGCCAAACAGAAATGTGTTGTCTTTGCTAAAGTTTCATATTTCTAGGCAGAAGGGAAAAACAAAATTCACTTGTCCTCCGATGACAATTTGCTTCTTTGTCTAATTTCTTTTGTTTCTTTGGCAGCTAAAACACCTTGAAATTACCTTCTCCAGCATGGAAGAATAATTTTTTTCTACCTCTAACTGTCAGAGTGATTAGAATTTTAATTAGCCAAGTAGAGTGCTGAGAGGAAAATGACTGAAAAAAAAAAAAAAAGGAAAGCACACAAAAGATTCTCAACTGGAGGAAAAACAAAGGGGCACCAAAGCTGCTTCCCACCTCAACTGTTCCGTCCGTGACTTCCCCCCTCCCGGATTCCCCGTGACTTAGCACACTGCTGTCCTCTAGCCCAACACCAGCACAGGCGGCCAGCGCACCACCAAAGTAAAGCAAGGCTCTTAAAGCCCTGGCCAGACTCTATTTCCATGCCAGTGTCGGCCTCTTTAACGCACTTTCAGAAACCTACTGTGGATTGTAAGTTTAACCACAAAAGGCAGAATCCACCAAGTATTCAAACAAATAGACATGCTTAGGTTGGTGAGAACACTCTCAGGTTTCAGAGACATTTCGTACATGGAGTATGAGGCACAGCAGCATCTGTCCTCAGGGAGGCTCTAACGAAATAGAGAAAATGCATTAGTTGTTAAATGTGCCATTACTTGGCTCGCTGGGAGTCAGAATATTTCTGAAAAATCTAAGAAAAACCAAAGTAGTCTAAATTTACATTACTCTAGTTATATTTATCTAATGTATCTATCAATCAATCATCTGTATCTTTGCAATAATAATGTGTGTATGTGTGTGCCTGTACGTGTCTCACTCGGTTCTGTCATGGACGAAGCTACGAAAAGCTGTAGAATACCCAGGTCATGTGGCTTTAGAGTCACCTGATGTAACTTTGACCTTGGCTCTGCCAGAGCTAGCTGTGTCTCTCTGAGAAGATTTTTAAACTCTCATCTTCAGTCTCTCGTCTATCAGAAGTTGGGAATTTATGCCCTAGAGATATGGTGGAGAGTGATTGAAACAAAAGACATAAAGGTATAATAACACTGAATGTACACAAATAACTGGCAGTGGATTACAAGTAATATGATGAGTGCTCGGCAGGAACATGGGGATACAAATTTAAATTGATCTGTGAAAGGAAGACAAGATTGTGATGGGAGCTGTAATTTCAGAAATAAGCAAAACTACAAAAGGGCAGGGTGTACTTGAGAGTGATGAATAATGCAAGAAGTGTAAGAATCACAAGAATCAATAGTTTGAAGAGAAAATTTTTATAGTAGGCTGGAATAGAATGCAATGTACCCTCACTTTTATGCCAGGGTGTCTGGGACTGCAGGCTGTGGGCCACGGAACATTTTGAGAAAAGGCATACGTGAACTGTCCCTGTGTTCCGCTAACATCATCTGATATCAGTGTTTATTAGGGACCAAATGCAGGAAACACCATTTAATAATAAAAAGGAGAGAAAATGAAGCTCTGATGTTCCCACCTGGAACAACAACGAAAAGGACAGTGATGGGGGAGCTACGCCTAGGAAAGCAGGGCCTGCCATCGCACTGGGCGAGCAAGCAAGGAAAGGGGAGTCTGTGACGAGTGTGACATTTCAGCTCTCAGACAAATGAGTGAAAAATGCGATGCTATTTGTAAACATAGAGGTGGTTGCAGTTTTCAATTCAGAAAACGAAAGTTCTCAGGGAAGGACCAAAGGCTCTGAGGTAAGATCTGAAGAATGGATTATTGTCTAAATAGTTGTATAAACACTGTTCCACCTAAACTACTGCCAGACAAGATATAAGTTCCCCTTTGGAACTTACTAATTTTACTCACACCATTTAAATTTCAGTGCATTAGATTCCTTTTTGATTGATTGATTGATTACTAAGGACCACTCTAAACACTGGGAGATTTAAGTTTAATTTCCAAGTTACATAATGTGTATTTTGTTATTTTTAAGATAACACTAAGCTATCAGCATTCTTTTACTAAACTTATAATTTCAATATAGTGGAAATAGTTTTCATATACTGACAATAGTATGAATTTGGAATTGTATTTAGGATGTTGAAAATGACCAAATATTTATTCTCATTCACAGAAAATTAAATTACAAATAGATGTGTTACAAGCAAAGACCAGTTCATAACTGCCTATCCAAAATTTATACTCTTTTCTAACTATTATGGCTAGTAGTGATTTACATTCCCGTTTACATAGAATTTGTGTTTCATTTGAAATCCAGTTTAAAGAGTTAAAAACAGAAGGCTTTCAACAAATGGATCATTGTCCAAGCTCCAGTAAATGTGTGACTGGTGTAACAAATTGGTTTGCTGACCTTTTGTCTAGTAACATAACGCATGACATATTTGTAATTTATGGAAATCAATCCATAGATAATTTTTGGTTTCATGTAATTATAGACCAGTGCAAGATCTAAATAAAGGTGAAGGAAAGGTCTTTAGAAAAGCAATGGTACACTGTTGATAAAAACTGAAAAGCAAAGTTCAAAGCACTGATCCATGCAATGCATCTTTAAATACTGGTAAGAGGCCAATAATTATAGTTAAAGTCAGTTACCAGCTGTGTTTTACTGAATACATTTTAAGGCACCATTGAGACTGCAACCCTATACTCAAGAACATAGGGGGAAAAGTCACAAAACCAAATCTATCAACTAGTTTCAAATTGTAATAGTGCTTGACGATTGCCACCTGCTTTTAAACATTTTGGGCCAGAAGGAAATGGCATTAAAAGCTATTTTTAACAGGGAGTCACTCACTCCTTTAGACTATTTCATTCAGTCAGCCCAGCCTCCACCTGACTCAGCAGTGCTTCTCTGCTTTCAGCACATCTGAGTTCAAAGCCTGGTGCTGTCATATGGTAAAAGTGCCACATGGGACAAGCCACTCAAATTCTCTGTGAGTGCATCAAGAATGTGAGGTGTTTTGAGGATTAAATGTGGTAATAAGTTAAAAGTGCTTTGAATGGTACCTGACACATCTAAGTTTTCAATAAATATTAGCATGCTTTATCATCATCATCATCATCATCACTTATTTTAGAGGGAGAAATAGAGAAGAAACTTATCTGTTCATGTCCCTCCTCTTCCCTGTCTCCCATTGGATGAAATTTGCCCCACAATGAGTTAAATGCCCTGCACTTCTGAGTTGGTCCCACAACCCCTCATAGTCTGTAGAAAAGCCAGGTTTTGTGTCTAGTGTGGCTACAAGAGCTGTGTTCTACTTTCTCTAATTCTTAGGAAATGCCAGGCTCTTTCCTGTTATGAACTATCAGATCTATTTCTCCTTCAGTCTAGAAAACTTCTTTTTCGCTTTGCTTAGTGAACCTATTCATACTCATGTCTCAGCCTAGACACACCCTATTCCAGGAATCCCTCATTCGTGTGACTAATAAGGGTTAGATATCCCCTCCTTCTGCTCCTTCCTCTTTCCTCAGCACCCACCACCCTTCCATGGAATTGCCTTTCCTGTATGTGCTCCTAGGTGAGTTCTCTGAGTGCAGTCACTTGCTGCTGCATCTCCAACATCCAGCAAAATGCCCAGCACACAGAAGATGCTTAATAGATGTTTTCAGAGTGCTTGTTCTGCAGGATTGTTGTGACTATAAATGCTATTAAAATGCTTATCGCTTCAAAATATATTAGGTGCCCAAATCTCTTCTTCCAATGTCATAACTTAATATGTGCTTAGGCACAAACTATCTTCATTTTCTAATAATCACTCTAAGTACTTCTTCCTGTCACCAATGTGACATCTATTTCTACAACATATTCCTACATGTAATTCCTTTATCTTACTAACCACAGCTTTACCCCTTTTTTGATCTTATTTGGTAAAGTATATAAACTACAAATAAATAAATAAGGACAGTCCCATCATTAGGGATAATCTAACTTGTGTAAGGTAGTATGTCTTAGTATGCATTATGGACTAAATGTCTGTGTCTCCCTCCCCTCAAAATTCATACATGGAAATCCTAGCCACAATGTGGTGATATTTGGAGGTGGGTCCTTTGGGAAGCAGTTAGGCTTAGATGGGGTCCTAAGGGTAGGGCCCCCATGATAAAATTAGTGTCCGCATAAGGGGAGGAAGAGAGACCAAAGCGCATGCCCTTCCCACCATGTGAGTGCACGGTGGGAAGGCAGCCATCTACAAACCAGAAGGTGGGTCCTCACCAGGAACCGAATCTCCAGCATCTTAATTTTGGCTTTCCAGACTCTAGAACTGTGGGAAAAAAGCTATCTGTTGCTTAACCTATCCATTCTAAAGTATTTTGTTATAGCAGCCTGAGCTCACTAATGTGGTATTAGTTAGGATAGCATACATTCTTTTCTCATATCTACTACATATAATCAAAATTATTCAAAGCTCCATGTCAAGTCATCTTTTTTTTCTAGGACTTCAGCTGATGAAACTGACACTTTCTGCACCATCTCTGACCATTGTTTGAATGATCTAGTCCAAAAGTGACACCTTAACTTCCACTCACAAATGATTACTGACCAAAAATAGTCATGTGATCCCATGAAATCATATGAGAGTTAAGAAATACAATATTACTATGTGCTTAAAAAAGTAGATGAATTAAACTGCTGGCAATCAAAACTAATGGTCCCTACTTACAATGCTTCAATATTTTAACTATATAATAAATATCATAAAATCATTCCCTGAAAGAAAAAGTGATGTATCACTATGCCATGATCCTGAAAATGCTCTATATTTTTCCCTTCCAGAAATATATACCTCTAGGTAAAAACTATCAAGAAAATAGAAAATGAGAGACAGAGAGACAGAGAGAGACAGAGAGAGAGAGAGAAGAAAAAAGATAGGTAGAAAGGAAGTAAGAAAGAGGGGGGATGAGAAGAAGGAGAGAGGAAACAATAACTAAGCCATGAAAGTAGCCTCAAGAGAGAACATATTCACCAATGATACATCTGATAAGGAGTTAATATGAAAAAATTATAAAGAATTTATACAACTCAACACCAAATAACAAACAATTCAATTAAAAAATGGGCAAAGGACCTGAATAGACTTTCCAGGAGGACATACAGATGGCCAACAGACATGTGCAAAGATGCTCAATGTCACTAATCATCAGAGAGATGCAAGTTAAAAGCACAATGAAACATCACCTCACATCTGTCAGAATAGCTATGATCAATAAATCAACAAACAACATGTTGTCTTGGCAGGGATGTGAAGACATGGGAACCCTGTTGGTGGGAAAGCAGATGGCTGCAGATACCATGGAAAGCAGTATAGAGTTACCTCAAAAAATTTAAAATGGAAATGCTGTATGACCCAAGGTTCCACTTCTGGGAATATATTTGAAGAAACACAAAACACTAATTCAAAAGAATATATACACGCCTGTGTTCATTGCAACGTTATTACAATAGTGAAGATTTGGAAGCAGCCCAAGTGCCCATCAGTAGATGAGTAGATAAAAAACTGTGGTACACTTACACAATGGAATACTACTCAGTCAAAACAGAAGGAAATCTGACCCATTGTGACAGCAAGTATGAACCTGAAGAGCATTGTGCTAAGTGAAATAAGCCAGTCAGAGAAAGACAAGTACCATATGATTTCAATCCTATGTGGGATCTAATGAACAAAATAAACTAACAAAACAGAAACAGACTAATAGATAGAGAACAGACAAGAGCTCTCAGACAGGAGGGGTGTTGTAGAGCTGCATGAAAAAGGTGAAGGGATTAAGCAAAACAAAACCTGAAAAAACCCAAACCAACAACCTCATAGACACAGACAATAGTACAGTGATTACCAGAGGGGAACAGAGGGCAGGAAAGGTACAAGATGGCATAGAGGGGACACATAGTGAAGGAAGGAGACTTGACTTGGGGTGATGAACACACAATATAATGTACAGATGATGTATTATAAACCTGTACACCTGAAACATACAATTTTATTAAAGAATGTCACCCCAACAAATTCAATAAAAAAAGAAAGAACCAACATATTCCCAGACAAGAAAAACCTGGAGTTCATCACTAAACCAGTATTACAAGAAATGTTAAAGAGACTTCTTTAAAAAGAAAAAGAAAAAAAACATGAATAAGAAAATTTTGTAAAAAATTCTCACTAAGGCAAGCATAATAAAAGCAGTGGTTGTACCAACACCAATGCTAACATACAAGGCAAAAGTACAAAGATCATGCATAATTACAGCAGTAAATTAAGGGATACAAAAAAACCACAAAAGAATTAAAAAGTGAAGACATACATGTGGAGCATGAATAAAAATGGTAGTAAATTTAGAATATGTTTGAACTTAAGCAACCATCAACTTAAAATAGACTGCTATAAACATGCCTTGGTTTACATGAAGCACATGGGTAATAACAAACCAAAAATCTACAAGAAATAAATAGAAAGGAATCCAAACATAACACTATAGAAAGCCATCAACATAGAGAAGAGAGCAAGAGACTAAGAACTGAGAACTACAAAGACAGAAAGCAATTAATAAAATGGAATTAACTACATACCTATCAACAATTACTTCAAATATAAATGGATTAAATGTGCCAATCAAAAGATGAATGAATAAAGAAGATTTGATATATATCAAATATATTATATATTATATAATATATTCCATTATATATAATATATTATATAATATATAATGGAATATTACTCAACCATAAAAAAGGAAAATGAAATTCTACCATTTGTGGTAGCATGGATAGACCTTGAGGGTATAATGCAAGTGAAATAGAAAGACACAGAAAGACAAATACCATATGATTTCACTTATATGTGGAATCTAAAAAACAAAATAAATGAACAAACAAAACAAACTTGTAGATACAGAGAACAAGCTGATGGTTGCCAGATTGGATGTAGGTTAGGGGGTTGGTTGAAAAAGGTGAAGGAATTAAGAAGTACATATTGGCAGTTACAAAATAGTCACAATGTGTAAAGTACAGTGTGGGGAATACAGGCAATGATGTCATAAAACCTGAAACTAATATAATGAATTTCAACTGTAATTGAAAAACAAAAAATAATTTAAAAAATTAAAAATGATTAAATAAAATAAGGTTCCATGGGGTTCAGTAATTTAATATGGCTACCTTTGTAAGGAAATAAATATCTATTGTTTAAGTGACCCCCCAAAAAATATTTAAAAAGAATATAACAATATTCCTACCTAGAGTTTAAGATGAGTACTTCCCAAGAAAAATATCTGGACTATATATCTAGTTTAGTGATGCCATAATACTTAAAATAGCTTCCAAAGAAATTAGAGTTGTATGTTCTATGATAAACCCTTGGAGGTGGAGCACTCGAACTGGATATAGTCAGACAGTTTAATAAACTATTAATGAATATGTGGGCAGATTTCAGAGAAAACTAATAGTGCAGATCCCTGGGGCCAGCAATAGTGGGAAGTCATTTAGCTCCCCTAATTGGACAAGAGGAGGGAACAGCTAAACCAACTTTGAGTGAACAGCTGCCTAGAGAGGTCCACCTTATGGAAGCCATGGCCTTTGGTACAGAGATTCTGCAAAAGTCCACTGACCCAGAGAGGACAAAACAGGATGAATACCGTTACTTTTTTATCCATCCCACAAACCAATCACCAGCCAATAATTCCACTGGCTAAACCCAGTCAGGGTGCAAAGGAGTTCATATAGCGCACACCTCCCAGAAGGGGGAAAAGAAGGTGGAAAAATGTTGGAATGTAGATCAAAAGATATGCACAGCTTATAAATATTATCCATACTTCACTTTAACAAAAAATAGAGTATGCTTCCTCTATAGGCTGTCCAATTCTCAAAACTCAGTGTAGATCATTCATTTGGTGTCAAACTTTGATGTGACATGCATCTTCAAAACATTTTTCTTCAGAGCAACAGGCTTCTTTTCAACTAACATCTACCTTGGCTTCATAGCATTGCTCTGGAGATGGACCTCAATTTTCTAAGTACATTTAACACTTGATGATACTGCCATTTTCAGTGATAGGGTGTGATATGTTGCCTATAAACATTATTACTAAAGAAAGGCAAATGTGTCACTGATTCCTTACCTTTTCCAAAAACAGAGGAAAAGAAATTTGCCAATCCCCAAGAGGAAAGATGGATGTGTATAATTCATTCCACTCTCTGAATTGGTCCAGGGGGTTCAAAGGCATAAGCCAAGCTGGGGTAACTAGTTAGTCAAAAACTAACTCAATAGCAAATAAAGATAACAATGGTTCAGAGGGATCCAGTGCCAGGATGTTGCTGCAGAAATGAATAAATATCAAATGAAGAATCCTTGCACAGGTCTATATACCTCAGCCCCTTCCCAAAGTGGTTACAGGTACTGGGGGCAGTTAGGTAGAGTCCTTTGAATGACGAGTCCTTTAAATTGCTCGGAAGAAAAGACAGAACGTTTTAAGACCAAGTGGTATAAACTGTCTTCTTTGTCTCCAGTTGCCTTCCATGTTGCTAGTTCTAACCACATTCCTTAAGGAGGAAACAGACACAGACAGATCTGACACACCCTCTGAGTATACCAAGTAGGAAGAATGATGTGCTGGTAAGCCCATGTGGAAATACATAAAGGTGCCATCACTTAGCTTTTCCGAGAAGATAGAAAGGCTTTACAACTTTCAGCATAGCTGAGAATGAAATGTGGAGGTCTAGAATCTGTGCCTTTTTATGTCAATGTATAGCACAACGTATAGCACTGGCTGCAGACGAGAATCACCAGGAAAGCCTTGAAAGGTGCCTGCATCCTGGCTCAACCTTCAGAGATTCTGATGTAGATGATCTCGTGAAGGACAAGGCACTGGTACATTGATAAAGCTTTCCAGGTGATGCTAGCAGCATTCAGACTTGCAAACCACTATGTGCAGGAATGGGATTCTATCATGTTACTAGACTGCTCTTTAGGTATTTGTTAAGGAGGCAAAAAGAAGACAGCTCTTCAGTAAGCAAAAGCCATGTCAAGACTTGAAAAGATCTTTGAAAGATGGGAATTCTGAGAAAACTTCATAGTGATTTTTAGAAGGCAATAAAGATAATGTCTAAGAACATGAACTTTGGAATTAGAACAACTTGACTTTGAGTTTTATCCCTGCTATTCAGTAGCTTTGCAATTTAAGTTAAGTATCCACATCTGTCAAAATGGATATGATAATATCCAGCTTGTGGAGTGTCTGTGAAGTTGTGTGTGAGTGTAAATGAAGTATGTAAATCACCACACTCAGCCTTTGCTCAGTGACTGACAGGTTCCTTTCCATATCCAAATATACTCCAAACCCAGTTCTTTTGCACAGATGCCTACACAATCTCGATAGCCACCTAAAAACAAAAATAAAAATCCTAAAATAAGCAAAGGAACTTATCTGTTGAACTAAGATACAAAATTTGTGATCTGAACAGAAAATTACAGCCGAAATCAAGCTATCATTTTCATGATGAATTTTATTTATTCTAAAAGCAAGTTCAGTCAGCAGCTTACATATTCCTAAAATATACCCACTTTGGTCTAGACTGAATTGTATATGGAGAGAGGAATTAAGAGCTTTTATTCCAATCCTGACGTGCTAAAATAAGTTCATCATGAAGGAAATCCAAGAGAAATATAAACCTTAGAGTATATCAAAAGATTATCCTTGATCTGATTCTTACAACTTGAGAAATAGTTCAAGAAACCTGAAAGAGAAACTTTTTCCAAAGAAAATCATTCATGTTATAACCTTTATTCCAAAAACTAAATCTAAGAAAGGCTGGATCTGATTGCATGAAAACTGTGAGCCACGTAGAGATTGTGATGCAGAATGAGCCCTGCATAGCAAATCCATAGTTTTGTTATGTCAGTTAAAGATCTCCTTTGTCATTGTCTTTCAAAAGTTACAACCAAGTGGGAATCGGGCTACCCTTTCTCCAGCCTCTAAAAATAGTTCCTTATAGAACAGTCTCTCTGTGAGACAGATCTGTTTGCCTCAGTCCTCACCCCTCCCCACTCTATGCCTCATGTGGGAGTACTTGCAAATAGAGCGCCTGGAGGGATCAACACAGTTTTCTAAAGCAAACATAACACAAGTGCTATTCATGGGTTACACACTCCACAGCTGTAATACGAAATGTGTAGGAGCAGCCCCTAATGGCATTCAAATCATGTACTAACAGTTCTCAAGTGTCAGGTGTTTTTCATTTTCTAGCTAGGGGAAGAGATATTCACGTGCTGATTTCCTACACTGAACAGCTTTGTAACCCCTGCAGAGTGAAGGCACACTGTTTCTGAGTCTCTATTATGTCAGATGAATGCCACAGTTAGAGGCCAGAAAGGACATGTGATCCCAGTTTAGATTCTTTTTTTTTTTCCCCTAGCTGTATCTCCACATTTCAGTGGCATGGATTTTGTGTAAATGCATGCAGGAAAACTCATAGTGCATGTATCAATGTTAAATTTCACATAAAAGACTAAAGACAGATATTTTTCTATCTGGGCATAATTTAATACTTCTGTACACACTTTGATCTTATTGAAGGTTTGCGTTTTCAAAATGGCCTCTTGCGGTGCCCCAGATGGCTGCCTGTCAAACCCAAACATCAAGCTCACTGCAAATAGTGTGGGCTCTCATCGGAACAATGAGGTTCACATTATGCATGCTGAGGGAATGAAACTACATTTTATTTATTTAAAATTTTTTAACTTTAAATGTGACTTGGTCATATAATATAACAGAGAATACTGTAACATCTTAAAAACACAAGGCACATTTATTTTGGATGTTGTATCAATAATTTCAATTTAAACTGAAAGAGTATATGTAAAACTGGGGTCAGATATTCACCATCACAATATTATCTAAATATTTGGAGTTCAGTAAAATCTAAAGCATATTTTACCAAACACTTTTTCCATTACATCCTTTCTATTTATGTGTTTATATTGTAATTTCTCCATTATCATTTATCCCCTGTTCACCTGTCCTTTCTCAACAATACTTTAAGTTGTGTATTTCAAAGCTACTCAGTCCGTTTGTTCCAAATTCATTTATATTAACCTCATCAGGATGGTACTTTGTTAACAGGAGTCTTGACATGCAAGAAGACTCATGGTCTGTGTAAAGCCATTTATCTTAATTTCAGATGGCGATTGAAACTTCAGATTCTCAAAGAGATTCCTTCCATGTTGAATTTTAGACACCTTTTTTTAAGGGGAAATAAAATTGTTTGCTGTCTGAATAAAACATATGGGTATACACATACTACTTCATATTCATTAAACATACATGAAAAATACAAAGCATTTTACAGGACTTGGGGGAAATGGTGAGTCAAGCATGTGAAGAGTAACTATATAGAGGTGCTGTGTCCACGATTTTAGTTAAAAATTATTTATGCATATGACAGGAAGATTTTTCTTTCCAAGGTAAATGAAGAACTGGGCTGGTAAAGTTTTTACTTTCTATCAGCAACGTCACTGTCGTGTGGTCCTTGTTCTCTATACCCAAGCGCTGAATTTCTGAGGAGCAGCCCAGAGACACAAGTGCTAAATAATCAACAACTCTGTTTGCAAACATAGCTACATCCCTGCATTTTCCATCAAAACCTTCCATCAAAAAGATAGTAAAAAGTCTGAACCAGAGGAAAAAATAATATGTAATCTTTTTTAGCTGTCTTCACATAACTAAAAATTGATATTCAGTGAAGTGAGAAGCAGTGCGTTTGGTGAGGACTGGCACAGGATACACCTGACATTTAAATAACTGCATGGACGCCAGTCTGAGGAGAAACAGCAAGGGTCCTCTTCACTGCCCTGGCCCCTCTGCGGCCACTCAGCCCCAGCCCTTGAGAATGCACAAGGTACAGAGTATGATGGCATCTCCCAGCCCTGCCCCTTTCAAGCTTTGAAATCTTGGGCAAGTTAACTGACCTCCCATAATTTTTTCTTTACATTTAAGGATAATTATGATACAACCTTACTTTTCCATGGGGTTGTAAAAAACTGGCATGGTATATACAATGTGTCTATTATGAAATACTGTACTTAAAAATAAAATGAAGATTATTATGAATTAAATAAATTTGCCCTCTGACAGTTATAGTGTAAACTACCCTGGAGTAGATCAGAGAGGAGATAATGAGTTGTCTAAACATATACTTGACTGTAACTTTATTAAAGACAGAGACTTATTGAATAAAATAATGTATTAATCATAAGGCAGATTAGTCAAAAGTGAAGTGTTTAAAGGGAATGAATCGTATTCAGTAAAAATTCCTTATGAAGACAGTACTGAAGGGACTAACCCTTCTCTTAGAGCAGGGAGGGGAGGGAAGGGCAATTCAGTGGAGCTCTTGGGTTCTCAGGTCATCACAGGGTTTTGGTCAAGATCTGACGGCGGTATGGACACTGATATGTATACTGTCATGTACCCATGTCTGACATTCTAAAGCAATGTGCAGGCACTTCCATCGGTACCACGAATAATGCTCAACACCACCCCCACTACTACCAATGTTCTCTAAGTGCTTTCCAAACATAACTGATGATTCAACAAGCCTTACAAAGTCTGTCACGTATATATGGAGGTAGACAGCATATTAGACATAATCTGAGTTCCAAGAAAGTACATTCCAGAGCCTTTTGAGGGAATAGAATGAAGTCACTATCAAGGGAGATGAAAGTCCTTGATTTCCTTGCTCTACCTAACCACAGTAGTTTTTTCTTAACATATTGCAATTTCTCCAGGATTGTATTTAATAAGTTGTTTTTCTGCTTATGAGTTTAACAATCATGAATGTACTCGTGCTTTTCATACTATAGCTGCATAAACTGACCCCAGAGGCTAGATGGCATCCCAAAGTTTTTGTTGACAGCAAATGATAGACAATACAATCCTGGTCTCACACTGTGGATTCAGTCACCCTTTATCTTTACCACAGCATTTCTCCAACACTTCTTCCACATAAGAGCAAATATCTAAATTCCTCTTAATACTATTGAAATTATTCTCCCAGGCACGTAAGCTTGCAGCCTGAACTTCAATTCACTAATCAAAGTTTCCTAACATTTTTCAGCAGTTCATTTTTACCCTGAAGGTGAGATGTGGATTAGACAGAAAGTAAATAAAGACTATGTGTTTTGGCTCTCTTTCCAAACACGTCAGTATGTTCCACTTTCCACTCTCAAAGCATCCTTTTGTTTCCGCGCCACGACGACCCCTTCGCCCTGACCTGACCACCGTGTAATAGAACTACCGCAATAGCTGCCTTCTTCCTTTGCTTCTCTCTTCTAACAGTCATTTCCTACATCCCTCCACCATCTTTATGTAGCTAAATTCTGACCTACCTTCCAGGCCAAACACAAATATTACCTCCTTCCCAAAGGCTTCCTTCTACTTAGAATTCACTGCTTGTTATCTTGAGTGACTACAGAAAGCTCTCTGTACTTCTCCTCTGGAACTTGTGGGGAGTTGAACGGAAGCCCTGTCAGTCTAACTGCCTGTGAAGGGCTTCTCTGATAGGCATTGCCCGCATCTAGGGATTAGTCTTGGTCACGGGTTAAATTGTGCCCGCTCTGCCCCCGTTCATATCTCATATTCTAGTCCCCAGTAGCTGAGAATATGACCTAATTTGGAAATAGGGTCTTGGAAATGCAATTAAGTTAAAAGGAAGTCATTAGTGTGGGCCCTAACCCAATATGGCTGATGTCTCATAAAAAGGGGAAATTTGGACACCAAGTCAGACAGGCATGGAGGGAAGATGAAGAAAGGAAACATAAGACAGCCATCTATAAGCCAAGGAGCAAGGCCTGGAACACAGCCTTCCCACACAGCCCTCAGAAGGAACCAAACTGACTGATAGACTTCTAGAATCCAAAACTGGGGAAAAAATCAATTTCTAATATTTAAACCATTCAGTCTATGTACTATGCTATGGCAGTGCTAAGCAAACTAATTCATCTCTTATCCTCGCAAGCTCAGAAGCTACATCCTTTCAGGGTCTCTACATAATCAGACTCAGGGATGGTGACTCACATTTTAAAACAAAGCCACACTAGACTGATGTATAAAGCCAAAATGTTAGTTCATTAATGACACTACCTAAAATTGTTAATGGAATCACACACTGCTGTCCTCTGGCCAGCACATTCTCTTTGAGCAATCACACCACTTGGGAGGCCTAATTGTAATAACTAAATTGTGTAGTGAACATGAATACGTAGCAACTGAAATCAGCAACAGGATTCCAGAGTTTAAGGCCTCAATTCACCACACCCACTGCATACAGTAAAATGGCACACCGGATGGTAGGACCAATCAAATGAAGTCCTTGGACTGTGTTATCTTTTTCTTTACCCAGTGTTTCCAAGAGTATAACATCTCTCAATGTAGGAAACCACTGGCTTTCCACCCAGCATCTATTTTTCCCTTTCCTCCTTTCTGATTTTGTTTGGGTGTCTGAGCTTTCCCCAGCTCCAGTGCAACAACCGTGCCATCTCTTTCTTCAGTGATAAGTCCAAAAACTCAGTCAGTTCACACATGGTCCCTCCCAGGCTACCTGAGAACGTGAGCACCTGCCAAAATTAGGCTAGAGCAGCTAAAGAGAAGTGTTAGAAGCAACACATTCCTTTTTCTCTCTCCCACAGAACATGAACAAGAACATATGTTTCCCTCTTTGTTCATGGGCACCTGATATAAATATGCTGATACTGTAATAGGCAAAGGTTATAAATGAAAAGAGGATGGGTCACTGATGACATCACTGAAGCACCAAATCAACCAACTCTACTCTGTATCTTGCAAGTTAAAATTTCTGTTTCTTGCCACCAAAAGTATCCTAGTTTCTCAAGAGCATCTATTTTTTTTTTCTATTCTTTCTGGACAACTTCTAATTTATACTTCCTTTGGTTTGATAATATCACCAGCAAGTTTTATAGGTCAAGAAACTAGTCTTTTTTTACGGTGATTTTGCTCATCTTTGATCTCATCTTGTTTGGTAACTCATAGTGGAAATCTCATTAGGCAAATGCTATGTGGGAGGAATTGTGCTGGGGATGCAACAGAAATAGCGAGTAGTACTCATGGAGCATGCGTTCTAATTGAGAAGACAGATGAAAACACAAAAACCATGACTAAAGTACTGGCTTGCAATTAATAGATGTAATTTGTGGAGTGCTGGTATAGAGAATGAGAATAGACCTTCCCCAGGAAGAATGGCCGTGAAAGCCTCTTGGAGAAACTTGAAGCTAAAACCTTAAGTTGGTAGGAGCCACCTCAGTGTGGCCTCTAGGTGCCACTTGCAGAACTTTCACTTTTTATTATATATCATTTACATAGTGTAGTGGATATTTGTCATTATTTTAGACAACTTGGATTATGAACTCATGTAGTCGTTTTGATGTTTGAGGAGTTCCTCTTCTTAGGAAACTTGGTGGTGTCTGCCTCCTATTAAAGAACCTGAAAACTTTAGAAATTCACTCTCCCATCCTCCTTTACAGCTCTGGCAGGTGACTCTGAAACCACAAATCATAGCACACGCTTTGACCTGCAAACTTACACAAGGGCAACTTCTCTTTGGTTATGGTGGTGGCTGTGGCTGTGACAGGACCAGGGTCTCCCTGGGTCCCACAAACAAGGTGCTTCACAAAGCACCCAGTCCTTGTTTCAGGGCAGTAGCTCACACACCAGGCCGCCTCTGTGGGGTTCCAGGCAGTGTTTCCAGATATTTAACCTCTGTTCTGGTTCTTCAGTCCCCTCAAAGTTCTATCAACTCTGTCATACGATTTAGGACAACTCCTTTTCTGCTTCAAAATTGGATTCTGCTGCTTGTACTTAAGCGTTCTGACTGATAGGTGTCTTATGGCACATAGCTTAGGCTACAGATTCATGAGGGCCCCCATCTGAGGTGAAAATTTTTGTTATTGTTTATCAACTAGTCACACTGCTCGGCATACTCTGTCATTCAATGCTCAGTGAATAATTTCTTTGGATTTTAGTTTCCATTTAAACAAGATGGATAAAATATAAAGAGTGTTGATTGCATATTCTCTATTTATTTTCTAAATATGACTTTATTTACTTCAGGTGTAGCTAAGAGTTAAAAAGACATTTTCCAATAGCCTTTTTTTGTTTGCTAGAATTGTATTGGACAAAGGATGCTGATCTCCTTGGAGAAAACAATTGGCATGCATGTGTCTGAAAAAGAAATCTCTCTTATGTTCTTTAGTTCCCAGTGTGGAAAGTTTTCAGCCACTATTGCATGTTATCTGATGACAGATATGTACCATACCTTCTTTCTTTAGCATAGGTGGAAAAGAGCTATGAAGAGTGCCAAAGGAATAGTCACCTATCAATAAAAAGGGGAAAAAAAAGCACTTTTGACTTAAGAGTTCAGATGCTTTCCATTTAAAATCATCAATCATTTAAAATATATAACACTAAATTTTATCAAGAGATAGAATCTTGAAATAATAACTGCCAGTTTGGGGCACCTACATGCAAGCACGTAACAGGTATAAATAGGAAGTACCATTAACATTTCACCATTGAACAAATAGAGTCTCAGAGAAGCCAGCAACTTGCCTAACGTTCTATTGTTAGACAGTTATTGAGCAAGGATTTGAAATGGATCTATCTTAATCCCTTCTCTTCTACCACACTGCCTCCTTAGATTAGTGGTAGTAAAACTGGCCTTCCTTTCACAGATAGGGAAGTAAAGCTGCAAGGACCACCACCACCTCCCTCTCCTAGAACAATGCCATGTACACGGAAGAGAAAATAATGAATGGTTCGCAGGAAGATGATTACTGTTTTTATCATTTTAGTGTTCAAATTAATTATATATGTTTATCGCTGCTATTCTATTTAGTTGTTTCTCAAGCACCTACCACAGTCTTCAATCATAAGTTTCTGATAACAAAATAATTGAGTACTATAATATACTATAGGGAAAATATTACCTTATAGTCATTACACTAAACAAATTGGAGAATAATAAGTATTCAAATTATACACAAAGCAATATTAGTTATTAGACAAATGTAGCAGAAGAGGCTCAAAAAGTAAAAGTGAACAAAAGTGAGTTACATATTTTATTTAAGGACTTCGGGTAATGTTAACAAAAATGAAAATTTAAGGCCTAGGAAGTAAGAACTTACACTAATTTACAGATCACAGCTCAGAATTAACTTACTATATCAGGATTACTTATTATATCAGGGCTTCATTTGCCTATGACAGAAAGGATTTGGAACAACTGGAGAGTCCAGAGAAGGAAATCAGCGTGATTAAAAATCGAAAATATTCAGAGGAGGTGAAGCTGGCTCCGCAGGGGGAGAGGCAGCTATGGACTTCAAATGCAGAAAGCTTCCTTATGCAGCCTGCACTGGAATCTTCAGAGCACCCAGCACAGCAGATGTGGCCTGTAGAGCAGGAAACCCTTATCCATGGGCTAAGGACAAAGTACTGATCTTCCCAGAAGTTTTCCTCATACCTTTTGCCAGCCCGTCCTCCCAAAGGTCATCATTTCCATTGCCAGAGATTAATTTGCCTGTTCATAAACTTCATACAAATAGAATTATACATTATATACACAGAAACTCTTCTTAATCTTCAGATATAAAGCAGGTTGAAGCCATTGGACTTCTCATGAAGTGTGACGTTCATTCCTAGGACCTCCCATTCTACAATCCAGAGTTCCCAGAGTGTGGATACTAGGAAGACCTGAATACAGGTGGAGTTCCAGCCAATGGCCGGAATACTGGGGTCCCACACAGACACCAGGAGCTTATTGTATGGGGGCCAGGCTGCATGCTGTCTGCAAGAGGAGAACCACTCTTGGTTCTAAGCAACTGGTGGCAAAACCTGAACATGGGCTTCATAGTCTAACCACTGGATTCAAATTCCATCACTGCCTCTTACCAACTATGTAATCATGGGCAATGTCTTAACCTCTCTGTTTGCCCCTCTAGTTCTGCTCTCCACCTGTCTCCCCAAACTTTTCCATGGAGAAAGCTGACCTTTATGCAAGATGTGTCATAACTGGGTGTCTCTGCTGAAGTCATTCTCAAGGCACCTTTTCTACCTGGGTATCCCTCTGGTCAGTACAGCTACTTTTTAGTTACTGTTACCCCACACTGCTGCACTGTCCTTTGTGACTCCCCGACCCCCTTTTACAACTTTGTAAATACATAGCTTTTTGTTTAAAAAATAAGGAAAATGGAAGTAACAATAAAAATCTCAAATTATCCCACTCTGAGTATGATCTCTGTGTCTAATTTCTTTATATGAAGTTATTTTTATTTTTTATTTAATTTTTATTGTATTTTTCCATTACAATTTAGTCTCCTTACACTCCCTCCCCCACAGCAATCCCCACACCGTTGTCAATGTCCATGAGTCCTTTTCCCTTTTTGATCAATCCCTCCACCCCCTTACCTCCTCCCCCCATGTCCTACTAGCTGTCATCTGCTCTCCATCTATGAGTCTGTCCCCATTTTCCTTGTTAGTTCAGTTTGTTCATTGGATTCCACATATGAGTAAAATCATATGGTATTTATCTTTATCTGACTGGCTTATTTCACTTAGCATAATGTTCTCCAGGTCCATCCATGCTGTTACAAAGGATAATTTTTTTTTACATGCGAGTAATATTCTATTGTGTAAATGTCCCATAGTTGATTTATCCACTCATCTACTGATAGACACTTGGGTTGCCTCCATATCTTGGTGAATGTAAATAACACTGCAATGAACATAGGGGTGCTCACGTTCTTTCGAATTAGCATTTTGGGTTCCTTCAGATATATTCCCAGAAATGGGATCACTGGGTCAAAAAGCAGAACCATTTTTAATTTTCTGAGGTTTCTCCATGCTGCTTTCCACAGCGGATGTATGAGTCTACAATGCCACTAACAGTGCACAAGGGTTCCCCTTTGTCCACATCCTCTCGAGCACTTGTTTGTTGATTTATTAATGATAGCCATTCTAACGGGTGTGAGATGATATCTCATTGTGGTTTTACTTGCATTTCTCTGATGATTAGTGACATTGAGCATCTTCATATGTCTATGGGCCATCTGTATTCCTCTTTGGAGAAGTGCCTATTCAGGTCCTTTGCCCATTTTGTTAGTTGGGTTCAGATTTTTTAGTATAGAGTTTTTTAAGTACTTTATAGATTTTGGATATTAACTCCTTATCAGATGTATCAGTAAATATGTTCTCCCATTCTGTGTGTTGCTGTTTTATTTTGTTGATGATCTCCTTTGCTGTGCAAAAAGTTTTCAGTTTGATGTAGTCCCATTTGTTACTTTTTTCTTTTCTTTTCCTTGCCTGAAGGGATACAGCCAATAAAATATTGCTATGAGCAATGTCTGAGATTTTGCTGCCTATGTTTTCTTCCACAGTTTTTATGGTGTCAGGTTTGACATTTAAGTCTTCAATCCATTTTAAATTTATTCTTATGTGTGGTGGAAGAAGGTGGTCTAGCTTCCTTTTCCTGCATGTGTCTGTCCAATTTTCCCAACACCATTAATTGAATAAACTACCTGTAGCCTATTTTATATGCTTGCTTCCTCTGTTGAATAATAATTGATTATAAAGGTGTGAGGTTATTTCTATGCTGTCTATTCTGTTCATTGAGCTATGTGTCTGTTTTTACACTAGTACCATGCTGTTTTGATTACTGTGGTCTTATAGTATAGTTTGATATTAGGTAGTATGATTCCTCCAATTTTGTTTTTCTCAGGATTGCTGTTGCTATGCAGCACCTTTTGTAGTTCCATATGAATTTTTGAAATATTTCTTCTAATTCCATGAGATATTCATTGGAATCTTGATAGGAATTGTGTTGAATCTATAGATTGCTTTGGATAGTATGGTCATTTTAATTATATTAATTCTTCCTATCTACGAACATGGTATGTACTTCCACTAATCTGTATCTTCTGTTTGTTTCTTCCTATTTTGCTTATGAGCATGAAATGGATCAGCACACTGAGTGGGAAGTAAATGCCAAGTGAATATTAGTTGTTCAGGTGGAGGGAGACTGGAGAATACCCTGTCATCTTCACTTTTCTGCTGCTGTTAAGGCAGGTAGTCCAACCTGGACTGATACCATTTCTTGGAGGCAGAGACACACCTCCACTGCTGGTCTGGAAATAGTTTCTCTTGATACAGTAGGAACAAAAGAGGATTCCCCTTCCCAATATTATGCTAAGTTATGGATACCCAAGGCCAACGTAAACCTTTATTTTCACTCTAAAGCTCAATGATTCCTTCCAAAGATACCCATTGCGCTAGGGTGACTGAGTTTGAACAGCCCTCTAGTGTCAGCTATATGATGTGTCTTTAAATAGCCCAGTGTCAAGTCTGCCTAGTTTTACAGACAGTCTATTATTTAAGCTCTGCATTAGTTTCCCAGGGCTCCCATAACAAAGCACCACAGGCTGAGTGGCTTAAACAGCACAAATATATTTTCTCACAGTTCTGAAGGATAGAAATCCAAGCCAAGGTGTTGTCAGGGTTGGTTCCCCCCAAGGCCTGTCTTCTTAGCTTGCTGATAATCATCTTTTCCCTGTGTGTTCACATGGTCTTCCTTCCATATCCAAATTTCCTCTTCTTATAAAGACACATCATATTAAATTAGGACCTAAAGTAAAGACCTCACTCTAACTTAATACTTCATTAAAGATTCTATCTCCAAACCTGGACACATTCTGATACACTAGGGTTTATATTTCAACATATTAATTTCTAGGGTGGGAGGCCACAGCTCAGCCCATAGCAGGCACCTTCTCTGCTCATGGTAATTTCTATGTGGTGTGAGAGAGCTGTTTATTTCTGCCATCTGATCTCATTTGGAAAGATCTGAATTCAGCAGGAATGTTCCAATCACCACAAAACAAAATGAAAATGAGGTGGCATGTGGTTCCCTTTTAAAAGGGTGGCTTCCGTGCTCCCTGTGCACATTTTCTCATTGCCTCCCAACAACTCTGGTGAAGTGTGTAAAGTCTCTAAGACAGTGGGCGCTCTTTATTGACACAGGGAAAAGGACCATTCAAAATATTCTTTTTGGTAGCAGGAAATCCAAAGTTGTCTGTGGTTGTCTCCAAGGATGAAGATAGACAAGACTAGCAACTCATGAAAGGCAGCTTTTCTGCCTTCTAAAGGAAAAAAAAAAGAAAAAAGATGAAGTTTCATTTATTAGTCATCCCACTGCACTACAATTACAAGACTGATTAAAAACTAAAGCTGGCTACAAATTGGGTAATCACCACCCCACTAGCTATTTTTATAATAAATATAAAAGAAACGCATTTATCTTCAATAGTTAACTACTGGTATGCCCGGAAGCCAGAGTCTAAACCAGGTGACCTCTAAGACAACATTGCTGTCTGATGATGTCATGAAATTAAATGGCCAGCAGCCTGGAAGAATACAAAGTAAGTCCAATTCAAATCCTCAGGATGACAGGGTAAGAGCAGGTGCAACTGTATTAATCAGCATGTGGCAGAAATGCTTATGCCTGCTAATGAGATGACAGTGGCTGTGTTGTGCAAACTGTCATGGTGAAAGCATCCCTGCCTGGCACTCATACCCTTGGGCTCTTGTCTAATCACCATGTGAGCGGCAGCAGCTAAGCAGGGCAAGCTTTAGAATTCATGTGCATAAAACCTCTAAGACTATTGCTTCCACTTACGGAAACACTAATTCTGCTAAACGTACTAAAGGGAAAAATTCTGGTTCATATTGAAATAACATCCAAAAATAGGAATAGCTTCTGCCATCACATAAGGTCTCCATTACAATAGGGAAGAGAAAAAGAAATTTAACACTTATGCCAGCTCACCCTTGTTGTGTTCTGAGATGTAAAAGTTCAGGCTGAGACTTTTAAAATACTGCATAGTAAATCTTGCTGAATGTAAGGAATAAAAAATGGAAACTGAATACTGTATTTTATATCTACAATTTCCCTTTATACAATGTCTTATCGTTTTAGGAAGAAAGGACAGAATAATCCCATAATGAAACTATTTATTACACTGTTCTATTTTCATAACATTCTCATTCTCATTGCATTTTATATCAATGAGAACTAAATAAAATGCTAGTTAAGATCTGTATTTTGCTTTAATATACAAACACATGAACTCACTCAATTCAATGAAGTAAGATGGAGCATTAACCTTTAGAGAGCAAGGGTTCATGACTAAGGATTGATGGTGTGATTCTGTGTTTTATCAAATCACGTAAGTCAAAACAGAGGGTAAGTTAATTGGCTATTTCAAAGTAGCGCAAAGACAGTTCTGTGGTTTAAAAAGCATCCGTTTCCATTATCATCAATGTGATAAGTGTAAAGCCATTCTGCATTGTTTCTATGTGCTTTTATTGTACAGAAAGGGAAACTCAAAGGGAGATGCATTATATTATGTCAGGATAGATGAATTCTTTCAGCATTGCTACTTTGTGAAAATTTACAACTTAGGATAAATATTCATATATATGTACCTATATGCACATAATGTATATATTTAGCTCTCATGAATCATATAAATGAAATAATACTGCTCTACTTTAATCATAGGGGAAATTTGTAGGGAAAATGCAATCAAAGAAGTCAAAACTGTGTTTGTGCCTATAATAAAAACAAGAGAAACATGAAAAAATATTCCTTTAAAATATGTAAGAAATAAGGCAAACTGATTTCTTTTATTAAATTTTAACTTTACTAAATAAGTTATATTAATCGAATTTTTTAAATACAGCATAAAAGGGCTTACAGTAAGAGGTAGTGTTTTTTCTCACACTTATCCCTCAAGGACGCTGTCCCTCTTACTACAATTAACTGGTCTCATCACTTGTTTTCTATATTTACAAACATCTATTATATGCATATTTAAACATATACACTTGCATGTGTACTTTTCCCAAGTAAAAGAACAATATACAACTACTTAGTCATAGGAAAAGATGAAATACTGCCATTTGAGAGAACATGCATGGACCTTGAGCATACTATGCTAAGTGAAAAAAGTCAGTTATGAAAAGCTAAGAACCTATGATTTCACTCATATGTGGACTATAAAACTGAAATTCATAGACACAGACAGAAGTATGGTGGTCACCAGAGGAAATGGGGGTTGGTAAGTAGTAAAGGGTAAGGGGGACAAATACATGGTGATGAAAGATGACTTGACTTTGGGTGCTGGACACTCAAGCAACAAACTCATGATATATCATAGAAATTATACACTCGAAGCCTATATAATCTTATTAACCCACATCACTCCAATAAATTTAATTTAAAAAAATAATATATAGCTGTTTACACTTTGTTTTTAACTTTTTACTGAACAGTTTATGATCAGTCCTCGTAGAAGATTGTTCCAGAGTAGCATGCACATGCATGCACACACACATCTTTTTAAATAGCTATGTAATATCTCATCTGGGAGTGTACCACTATTTAGCCAGTCTTCTGTCAATAGGAGTGTAAGTTGTTTTCAGTGTATTCCTCTTATAAACAATAGTGTAATAAATTCATATCACTGTCATATCTACATGTAGTAATAAGTGACATCCTAGGTCTGGAATTGCAGAATCAAAAGTTTATGGGCATTATCTTTTTTTAAAAGATTTTGTTTATTCATTTTTAGAGAGAGGGAAAGAGAAGGAGAAAAAAATGGAGAGAAACATCAATGTGTGGTTGCCTCTCTCATAGCCTGTACTGGGGACCTGGTCCGCACCCAGGCATGTGCCCTGACTGGGAATTGAATTGGTGAACTGAGAACCAATCACAGATTCTCAGCCTGTGCTCAGTCCACTGAGCCACACCGGCTAGGACATATGGGCACTATCATTAGAAAAATGAAAATTTCCCCACTGATGAGGGGGTTTTGGTGAACATTAACAATTTTCTACTTAATTAGTTTGCACCAATACACTACCTCCAGCCGTGAGTGAGGCCAGTTTGCCCGCCCTCTCCTGTCCTGTGTAGCTATTATGAATTCATTCAGGGATATATAGTACCTGCTCTGTACTAGGTCTCTGTTAGGTGGTAGAACATTGAGAGGAACAATACAGATAATGTCTCTGATACTCCAGTTTTACACATTCGTCATACTATATGAAAAAGTAAGTCAACAATTACATTGATATTTTCAGGTAGTAAAAAGTGCTTTTAAAAATATAGCAGGACAAGGGCACACGATAATGGTTGGGGGATCCTAAGAGGCTGAGAAGCTGACAAAGGAGCAGGGGCCAAATGAAATGAGGAAACACAAAGGTTGGGAAAGGACCATCCTGGTAGAGGGAAAACAAGGACAAAGGCCTGAAGGTTTCTTGCTGGGTGTGTGCAGGTAGAAGGGGAAGGCCAGCCAGGCTACATCAAAAGAGGAGTCTGCAGGATGGGAAGAAAGTGTTTCCCAGAGGCAGACAGCAGCCAGTCAGAAAGGAGTTTGCGGGACACAGAGAGAGTTTCAATCAAAGTGAGGAATGACCATCATTAAACATTTTGACTTTTGCAAATTTGACAGGTGAAAAACACATTACACTATTTTCTTTTATTATTATTTTATTTTATTTTTTACAACTTTAATCTTTTATTCCATTTTATTTTTTTCCACCACCATTTATCCCCGCATTCCCTCTTCCATCTCCACCCACCCTCCTGGCCCATCAATCACCAAACTCTTCCCCATGTGTATGAGGAGTTCTTTCTTTCTTTTTTTTTTTTTTCTTTTTTGCTCCACCCTTCCAGCCCCACCTAGAGCTTGAATTTTTATTTCATTATGAGTAAAGGTGAACAGATTTTTATTTATCTAAAATAAAAGTATTTTTATTTTAGACAGTATTTTTTCTGTCAATTGCTTTTTCATGTCCTCTGTCATATATTTTTAAATTACTTGTCATTTCTTATTCTTTTTTGAAAGATTTTATTTATTTATTTTTAGAGAAGAGGGGAAGGGAGAAAGAAAGAAAGGGAGAGAAACATTGATGCAAGAACAAAACATTGGTCAGTAACCTCTCCTACATGCCCAACCTGGGACTGAACCTGCAACCCAGACTTGTGCCCTGACCTGGAATCATCAGCAACCTTTTTGCTTCGTGTGACGACACCCAACCAACTGAGCCACGCTGGTCAGGGCAATTCTTACTGTTATATCAAAGAAATTCCCACGTTCAGTGCCATCTGTAATACAAAATTATTATTCCAACTTGTCACTTATCTATTGATTATTTAAAGTTTTTTACGCAAAAGTTTTTAGTTTATTATGCAGTCAAATTACCAACTTCTCTTCTATGACTTTAAAGTTTTGTGATTTCTGCATTATGACTCAAAAAAATTACGTCCTATGCTTTCTTCTATGGCTAATTTTTGTGTTTAAGTCCTTAGTATATGTGGATTTATTTTAATCTACTGAGGTGGGTAAGAAATCAGTTATTTTTTAAGTTTCATATTTTCAACCAAAATGTTTTAAGACTTTAAATGGGAAAATGTGTATCTTTAAAAATAAGCATGGTACTTGGTTGTCACTTCATTGACATTTTAATATTATTTTTGAATTATCTAGCTATTCATTTTTTTTAATCAAGGAATTTTAATTTTGATCCTTTTTTTCTGTGTCTATAAAAAGAACCATATGTTTCATCTTCTTCCTGCTAAAAATCTAGAATATTCAGCCATCTTTTCCCTGGCATATTAATGCACTACTGAAATTTATTTGTTTATATATCACTTATTTTACATTTGTGCCCCTGCAAAGATGAGCTTAGTATGGAGTTTTTCTTATATTTAAAAAGTCTGTTTTTTATATTTCTTTTTTTATTTAGAAATATAGTCTTATTTATTTCTATTTTCTTCAATTTAATAATAATGTTATGGTATCCCACTTTTGAAAAAACTTTACCTTATGAATAAACAAAGCTTGATGTCTCTCTCAATGATCAGAGCTGTTTAACAGCTTTGGAGCTAGTTATCTGCACATTAAACATTTTATGGAATTCACCTGGAAACCATATGCATTAACTACCACAAACACCCTATGAAAGGTTAACTCTTTGACAATTTTTGTTTAATGTGGTGATTGGCAGGTTTGAGATTTTTATGTCTTCCGCTCCTAGAAAAAACACCACTTAACTTTCTATATGAATTTCTTTGCACAAAATTGTGCAAAATATTCTTTCATTTATTGAAACCATTAAAATTCAATTCAGTGCATATGCAAAAGTATGCTTATCATATCTTTTTTGAACACCTGCATCATTTATTAGTTAAGGTTTTGGTCCCAAAATGTATATTTTCTTAATTTCTTTTATTTCATAAAGAATCCTTTGTTCATGAAATTTACCTGCTCAATGGCATAATCACGTCTTATTCTGCATTTGAAGGCTGTATTTTGTTCTTCATTCTCGCAGCATCTTTGCTGGGTGTTCAATCCTTTTTAAACAGCAGAACCCTTTGTGGTGCAGCTATTTCAGTAGAATAGCGTAAAGTAGGGGTGGGCAGACTGACCTGAGGGAAGAGCTATCTTGAGTCTCGGCAGGCAGTTGCAGTTTCTTGCCTTTAGAAAGTTTCTCATCAGCATTTTTTTCATGGGTATAAATATCTTTCAGCCTATAGGAATTGCATTAAAGGTGCCTTTAATACAAAAATGTGAGTCATATCTGCGTGTGTGTGATGAGTTAGCCACTACTCATCCTTCAAGCTGACCGAGATCAAGAACCTCAGAGCTGCTCATCGCCACCTTTTTCTCCTTTTGACACCAGTGGCACACCTCTTTGCTCAGCCCCAAATTCCTTCTCACTCCATCTGGTCTCCAAAGGTTAAGGGAGACTCACACTTCTATTTCCCAAATCTGAACCTTGCTCAAAGCTGGGGGTTGTAGGCTTGTCCTCACAGGGTGAGCTTCAAAGTTTGGGAACTCTTCAGTCTGCAGAAAATATAGAAAGACAGCTGTCTACTCAGTGTTATCTATCATTCTAGGCCAATTACTAAAGCATTTTTTCCTATATTGTTGTTTGGGGTTATAGGTACCTTCTACTTTCCTTGAAGATTGATTTCACCTTTTCTGTTTTCTGATCTTTTGTAAATTCAGTTGGCTTCAGAAAGAAGAGTAATTGAATCAAAGATAATTTTATCCTGACATCTTAGACTGGAAGCCCTAAATTTATTTATTTTTTCTTATCTGAGACCTACTACACTGAGAGTAAAAATGTAGGAGTCATGTTTCTTTCTGGCAGTGGGCATATGTGTTAAGTATATTACATTGTGAGTGAAAAGGGGGGTGTGGTATGTCTGAGTTTGAAGAAAAATCTTGGTCTAATTTTACAAATAATGACAAACAACTCAACATTGAAAACAGACTTTTTTTTATGTGAAGAATTATAGCACAAGCAAAAATAAGAATTTACATCCTTAATTATACCCTAATATTCCAAGGGTCATTTAGTGACTCGGCTGTTTATATATACTATCCTGTGGCCAAAATTTCACAGCTACTTAAGGTTTCAAAATAAATTCAATTCAGGATAAGCATCTGCCTTAAACTTCATTTCCATTTCATTTAAATGGATCTAATTCAGTAGACAAGTCACCTGATTTTATTTTTACTCTAATATCATTGCTATCATTTGCAATAGTAGGTTTTGCCAGAGGTGGAAAGGAATACATAACCATTTTTATCTGAGCATAGAGGTATAATTTACAAGCTTTGACCCTATTATCATTAACAAGAATTAAAGGTTAAAATAGCCATGACTAAAGTACGGACTGCATCCCTATGTTTCTGAACTCAGTACAACTGACACGACGTAATTGGGATGAACAACGTCATTGTGATACAAGGAAGGCTAACGAGGGGGCTGCCGGGTTTTTTTTTATTAGCAACTCTCCAATTTCAAATGAAAACAGGTCTTGCTTTGACTAACATTAATGCTGTAATAATCTGTCATTAGAATCAATAACTGCTTTATTATTCATAGTACATAAAGTACTAAAATGGACCCTCTCCAAAATAAATTTAGTGCCTTGTCACAATACAATATGACTTTACAATATTGCTAATGTGCACAAAGCATTCGGATATAGAATATCGACATGTCAGAGATTTATGACAAATGTGAGGCGAAGATGAATCTAGGTTAAGCTTTCATGTCACCTGACAGAGGTCAAAAAAATCAATACTATTCATAATGTATCTTTTACCCACAGTCTTAAGTGAAAAATCTGAGCATAGAGAGATTTTTTTATCTTTTATTTTAGTAGTAGAAATATTCTAGAATTTGGGTTAATGGAGAAAATAAATGAAAATTAATTGATAGGGAAAGTAAGTGAATCACATTTTTGAAATGTACAATGAATGACATGGGACCAGGGAGCTGAACCTGTAGCCTCTGTGCTCTCCCCATTTTGAACCTCACTTGTATCTGCAGATACAGTTCATGTTTGTGGAGTCTGAGAAGTATAGTGATGTAGGTAACTGTCAAAACTCTCTTCTCAACGTTGGCTTTTATAAATTTCAAAATATTCAAATAGATTGGATTTTAATTTATTTTATTAATTTACCCTTTTCTAATTCTTTCAAAGAAACATGATTTTTTTAGGCATATACTGACCACAGCCTTTGATTTCTCTAGTCCTTTCTATCCCTGACAATTAGAGTAGAGCAAATAGCAGTAGCTATTCCCCTTGTCACTGAGTGGCTTAGGAACAGGCAAGTCACCAGTGGTGGGGTGGTGGCCAATGATATATCCAATGATATATAAGGGGAAGTCTGTTAGAAGCTTCGGGATAAAAGATGTTTCCTTCCTACAAAGGAGACCCAGAAGAATGCCATTCTTCTCCTGAATTTTATCTACTGATTCAGGGAACTGCTAGAGCCTATGTCAGCCCTGGAGGTAGTAAGCCTAGCTGACTTGCACAGGATGCAGAGCTGAGAGATGAAAAAACCTGGTCACTATATGAAATTGTCTTCAGAAAAGTTTATAGATCGTCTTATCTTTGGGTTATTTCTATTTAAAATAAATATCCTACTTTAAGCCAGTTTGACATGCTGTTCTCTCTATATTGCAGCCAAAAAGTTTCCTAACTGGTGCTATCAGTCATCATTAGAAACTAAATGAAAATTAATTATTTTTCATATTTTCATATTCTTCTTTAATGTGAAGAGACTATAATTTGCAGTTGTCTTATCAATGAAATTAAAATGGCTAATGAAGCTGATCACAAATAACTGATTTCATTTTAGCTCAGAGAAAGGATGGTGGTCCTGATTTATGGATTTGATCTATAGTTACATATTTCTCCGAAGCCCGTTTCTGTCTCTGAAAGGTTTTTAAGTGTTAGAATAATTTCAGATTAATTATTGCTATTAATCAGTTGGTCCTGAGCACTAGTTCTCCTTACGTACTTTCAACAAACATTCCCTCAGTAAATAGTGAGGGGTGCAGACACAAAATTATGACAAGGGCAGTGATGGATGTTACACCCAAAATATTCTGAGAGCCTAAAAGGCAGGTCTTCCTTAATCTAGACTGGAATAGGGAAAAATCAGGGAAAGTTTTCCAGAAAATGCGTAATTGAGCTAAGTTTTGAACAATGGTTAGGGCTTGCCAGAATAAAGGGGATAATATGAGGACTTAAAGAAAAAAAGATGACCAATTAAAAGAGCAAGATCCATATGTTAGAATTGAGTCCAGGAGGTGAGACAAAAAGTAACAATAGATGAGGCTGAAGAAGAAGCTCAATATAGTGGTTAAAACCACTATAACCAAAATCTTAAAAACAGGGTTTTTCTTGTCAATCACTCATTCAATCAATAATTAATTACCAAGTTCTCATTATATCTGCAGTTCTAAGACAGAGTGACGACCTTTGTTTTCACGGAGCATGCACTCTAGAGGAAGAGAGTGACAAAACAAAACAGGCATGTGAAAAAGAGCTATTAGTTATAAGTGGTGTTACAAAGAAAAGAAAGGGCTGAGATAAGAAATTAACAACAAATACCTATTTTAAATAAAATTGTTAGGGCAGATCTCCCTAGGAAGGTGACAGGCTGAACCTGACAGTTGACAAGGACCTAACTTTGTAAGGAGTGAGGGAAAAAAATCCGCACCCACCTCCGAAGACCTTCCGTGTGTGCTACCTTCTCTCTCCATGAAAGTAAAACTACTTTCTGAAAGGGACACTAATTGTTTCTTTGCTTTGTTCCCCCAATACTAGTTGAATTTTGCCCATTTATTCTTGCTAGTTTGTGACTCAAATTTCTTTTAATGTACTGTTTTGCCTCTCAATTCATTCCTTTTTTCTTATATTTATGGATCAAAGAATATTAGTCATTTAATCTATAAAGTGACCCACCAGGAGAGAAAAAGAAATGACTTTTATCAGAGTCCTTTTAGGTAGCTGCTTTTAATGTATCATTTATCTGCTCCTATGTCCTTTGAGAAAGTTGAAAAATAATATCCTTATAGGATTCACTCCTAATTTCCACAAGGAAAAATTTCCTCTTAGCACACTCCCTTTTTAGGGATAGAACGCCTTATCTGATTGATAGAGTGTAGAAGAAAAATGTCAGGGTGGGCTCAACATCTTTTCTTCCTCTTGAGAGTAAGTTGTCAGCACAGGTAGGTGTCTCTGCCTCTCCTGAGCCTCTGCCAATAAGCAGTAGGTGGTCCAGCGGGTAGTGGACATGCATGGCCCAGTCCAGCCTAACTTTGATGAGCAGTGCTAGCAAGCCCCCATGGCTAACTTTGAGCCATGTTCTCCACTGGCCCCCTCCCAACGATGTGAGTGACATCTTGGCCCCATGCCCTTCCTTTGCCTCATTTCTCAAATTGTTTAGAGGAAAAGTGGTGCTCTGAGATCTAAACAAATATGTGTTCATCTTATTTCAAGATTCACTTTATAAGCATGTGATAATCATTATGAATTGCATCTTCTTTAAGCACATTTCTAACAAATTAAGTTAAAATATAGCTTTATAATTTGAGTCATTTATTTGTAGTTAAATAATTTTTCCTTTTACTGAATTTATTGAGGTGACACCGGTTAACACAATTATACATGTTTCAGGTGCAAAATTCCACAACGTATCATCTGTACACTGTATTGTGTGTTCACCCCAAGTCAAGTCTCCATCCATCGCCATTTGTCTCCCTATACCCTCCTCCACCCCCTCAACTCCTCACCCTCAGGGAATCACCACACTGCTGTCTGTGTCCAGGGGTCATTTCATATGTAAAGTGCATTTAGGTTGTGCACCAACTTTAAAACTAATGCTTTGGTGAGATGAGTTATGTTACATTTAAGCATGTTTCATACCTTCAGTTTTCTTTTTATCAAATTTGTTTGCTGAAACAGTTATAGAGATTTTATGAACACAGATTCAGAATGAACTTTTATTTTTTTCCACTCTCCCAAATTTAATTTTAAATGTAAATTTAACCATAACATTTTTAAATTGTTGTTCAAGTACAGTTGTCTTGATTTCCGCCCCCCCGCCATGCTCCCGCACGACACCCCTCTCTGCCTCCCACCCTCAAACATACCCCCTTTGGCTTTGTCCATGTATCCTTCATGCACATTCCTTGATGGCCCTTCCCCTCTCAGAATGAACTTTTAAATGACAACATTGAGTTCAGGAAGCCAGCATTTTACATGTGGTTTTGGCAGGAATTCCAGAGAATATTGGGAACTTAAAATGTAGGAACACTGTGGATAAGATACATCACTCAGGTAATATATTTCCAGCATCCTACATTTCTTATTTTTTTAATTTAAGTATAGCTAGGATACAATATTATATTAGTTATATTTGTTAAAAGTGTACAATATAGTGATTCAACATTTAACACCTTACAATGTGATCACCCCACTAATTCTAGTAACCATCTGTCACCACGCAAACTTACCACAGTACTAATTATATTTCCCTGTACCATTTTCACTCAGCTCTCCCCTGCCTCCTCTCCAGTAACCATATTTTTGGTCTCTGTTTCTATGAGACTGTTTTTGTTTTGTTTGCTTAGTTTTTAATCTTTTTTCAATCCCACATATAAGTGAAACCATATAGCATTCATTCACCTCTGCCTGATTTATTTCACTTAACATAATACCCTCTAGATCCACTCATATTGGCACAAATGGCAAGGCTTCTCTTTTCATTGCTTTGTAATATTCCATTACACACATACATGCACGTGCGTGTGTGCATGCACACACACACAGTTTTTTTAATCCATTTATCTATGAATGGATGCCTATGAATGGTTATCTATAAATAGATGCCTATGAATGGTTGCTTCCATATCTCGGCTACTATAAATAATGCTGAACATAAGGGTGCATATATTTTTTGGATTAGTGTTTTTGTGTTTTTTTAATAAATACCTTGAAGTGGAATTTCTGGGTCATATTATATATTGTTAGCATTTTGAGGAATCTCCAGATTCTTTTTAGTAATGTCTGCAGTTGCACCAATAGCGCACAAGGGTTCGCTTTTCTCCATGTCCTGGCCAATGCATTATTTGTTCACTTTCTGATAGAGACTCTGACTAGTCTAGCACCCTGCATTTCTATATGAGTGAGGAAATCCACTCTGATGTTGCTCTCCTAGTCCCTGTGTATAAAGTGGAGTCATTTGGTCATTGTTTTTACTGCCTTTCTATAGCATAGTCAGAGGCTTTATCCAGAAGTTTCAGGTATACTAAAGTGTATCTCTTTCTCTTTTCTTATAGAGTGTTTAGATATTTACTTTAGAGTCTTAGTCCCACATATTTAATTTGATTTAATTATATTTATTTAACATTTTATTTAATTATATCAGACCATAAAAAACAATTCTTTTAACTAAAAACTATTTTATAATTTATCATTTCATTGCTTATCATACATAGCTGTGACAAAGATTGTCACTCATAAATTTACAGGTTAAGAAATTATTTCACTTTTAAATTCATTTATTGAACATCTATGTTTCATGGTTGCCATGTAATCCCCTTGATGGTAATTATAATTTAGAAAGTGCAAGTCTAACTCTGTATATCATTACTTCTGCCACAAGTGCTTTGGTAAATCTTTGCTCTTTTGACCTGTGTATCTAGAGTTAATCTTTAGAAGTCTTTAGCAGCCTTGTGGGTGAAAGCACAATATCTCATCTTCATTTATAGATCTACTCCTTTGTTTTTAATGTATAAACATTTCACCAAATAAAACTATGTTCCTTTAATGAAAAAAGGGGATCCTCTTTCTGTCAGCATCACAATTCACCTCAACGGTTAGGTGATATTATAAACAGTGTATCTTTATCTGGAAGAGACAAAAAGCCCCTGTGTGTTTCTTTTATATGACTGTTACTAAATAGAATGTGGAAAAAGGCAGATGCAAATCTATTAGTGATTTTCAGTGAAAAGAGCATTAGAAAGAGGATTTAAAAGAGTTTATTCTTGCAATTCTATTTTTAGACATGTAAATTGCATAACACAAATATTATTACCATGTCAACCAGCTTTCAAATTGCCCCTTGACCAGATAAAACAAATGGTTTGCATGGCAACAAGGCTGCCAAGTATAATTAATATGGATTCATAGGCAATTGGACATATTTTTAGCCAGTCTGAATTAACTGAATTTTAACCTCAGTGTAGAACAGGAACTGACACATTCCTTTGAAATGTCATCTGGAAAACTACAAGCATAAAAGGTAAAGATATACATGTTTAGAGAAACTCGAGTGGATTTAAAAAGATTTAATTATGGATATTATTTGGATATATAATTGATGCCACAAGCCATAATCCTGCATTTCAATCTTTTCTCCCATTAGAAAGAATGAATTTTGCAATAGACAAATCCACAGCCAGAGGTTTAAATACTCATCTTTCAATACTGATGGAACAAATAGACAGAAAATCAGTTAATGGAGGTGAGGGGATTAAGAAGAACAAATAGGTAGCTACAAAATAACCATGGTATGTAAAATACAGTATAGGAAATGGAGGAGGCAAAGAAGCTATTCATGACCCATGGACCTGTGCAATGGTATGGTGATTGCTTAGGGAGTGGTGGGTACTGGGTGGAGGGAATAAAGAGGGAGGGAAATTGGGACAATTATAGCATACTCAATAATTTAAAATAAAAATTTAAAAGATATGTAATCAACCAACTTGACCTAATTGACATTTACAGAACACGCTATCCAACAACAGCCAAATACACATGCTATTCAAGTGCATAATAACGTTAACCAAGATAGATTGCATTCTTGACCTGAAAGCAAGTCTCAGTAAATTTCTATTTTTATTTTTAATTTTATTAATTGTTGTCCAGTTATAGTTATTCTCATTTCCCCCCCATTACTCGCCCCTGTCTTACCCTCCCCCATCTTCCACATTCAATCTCCCCCTTCCCCGTTGTCTTTGTCCATGGGTCCTTCATACATGCTCATTGACTCTTCCCCTTCTTTCCCCCATTGTTGCCCCCTCCCTCCCCTCTGGTCACTGTCATTTTGTTCTTTATTTACATACCTCTCATTTTATTTTGTTTGCCTGTTTGTTTTGTTAATTAGTTTCCACTTATAGGTGAGATCATATGGTATTTGCCTTTTACTGCCTGGCTTATTTTACTTAGCATAATATACTCCAGTGCCATTCACACTGTTGCACATGACAGGAGCTCCTTCTTTCTTTCTGCTGCATAGAATTCCATTGTGTAAAGGTACCACAGTTTTTGATCCATTCATTTACTGAGGGGCATTTAGGCTGTTTCCAGCACCTGTTGTAAATAATGCTGCTATGATTTAGAAGGACTCAAGTCATGCAATTTATCTTCTCTGACTATAATGGAATTAAATTAAAAGTCAACAACAAAGATCTGTAAAAAACTTTTCAAATATTTGGAAATAACAATGAAATAATAAATAATCCATTGGCCAAAGAAGAAATCAAAAGGTAAATTAAGAAATATTTTAAACCAAGTAAATACTAGTGGATAAATTTAAAAACACATAATATAAAAATCTGTTGAACAGTGCTAAAGCAGCACTTAAGGGTAAATGTACAGCCCTAACTGGTTATATTAGAATAAAAAGAAAGTTTTCATATCAATTAATTCAGATTCAACCTTAAGAAATATTTTTTAAAAAAGGAAAATGATTCTCAAAACAAGCACAAGGGAGAAAATAATAACAATCTTATCAGTGAAAAAGGAAACAAAAGTAATAGATAAAATCAATGAAAATCTGGTTCATTGAGAAAACACAACTGATAAACCTCTTACCAGATTGGTCAGGAAAAAAAATTTAAAAGAGAAAACACTAATTACCCATATCAGTAATGAAAGAGATGACATTGTTTAGGACTTGTAAAAACTATTTGTTTTTTCTGCATATTATGATATAATCAAATGATGTTTATGCTTCCTTTTATTTGTGAGAGGCAGCACATTAATTGATTTTCAGATATTGAATCAGCCTTGCAACCCAGGAATAAATCCCACTTGATCATGATGTATGATAATTTTAATGTATTGCTGAATTCAGTTTCCTAATATTTTCTTGAGGATTTTTGTATCTATATTCAATAGGGATATTGGCACATAATTTTCTTTTTTTGTAGTGTCTTTGTCTTATTTTGGTATCAAGGTATGCTGGCCTTGTAAAATTAGTTTGGAGACTTTCTTTCCTCTTCAATTTTTGCAATAGATTGATATGAATATTTATTAGTTCTTCTTTAAATGTTTGGTAAAATACACATGTGAAGTCATCTGGTCTAGGACTTTTGTTTGTTAATAGTGTTTTGATTACTGAATCAATTTCATTGGCTGTATTTGGTCTGTTCAGGTTTTCTGTTTCTTCCTGATTCAGCCTTAAAAGATTCTATGGCTCTAGAAATTTATCCATTCCTTCCAGGTTGTCCAATTTGTTGGTATATAATTGTTCAAAATTATTTCCTGTAATCCTTTCTGTTCCTGTGGTGTCGGTTGCCACTTCTTTCATTTTTTATTTTATTTATTTGGATCTTCACCCTTTTATTCTTGATGAGTCTGGATAAAGGTTTATCAATTTTGTTTATCTTTTCAAAGAACAAATCTTTATCTTCTTGGTTTTATTTATCTTTTTTGGTTCTATGTTATTCTCTCTTTTATTTTGAGGGATGGCATGTATACAAAAAGGACACAAATTAACTGATCGTAAGTGATTAGCTTAATAAATGGTCTCTCTCTCTCTTTCCAAGTACCCACCACACCCAGAGTATCACAGATATATCCAACTCCTCAGAAGTCCTCTATGCCCCATCCCAGTCAACACCCTCCAGAGACCTCCAAATTAACATTTTCATTGTTTTTTCCTGTTTTTATAGTAATAGTCATAAAAATAATAGTCATAAAAATGTTTTTGAATGCAATTAGATTTTGTAATAAGTCATAAAAAAAGAAGGAAATCTTGCTATTTGCAACAACATGGATGAAACTAGGGGGTGTTATGCTAAGTGAAATAAGTCAGAGAAAGACAAATATCACATAGCTTCATTTATATGTAGAATCTAAAACCAAATAAACTAACAAACAAGACAGAAACTAACTCAAAGGTAAAGATAAACAAATTTATGGTTGCCAGATGGGAGGGGTGTTGCAGGGATGGTTGAAAAAAGGGAAGATATTAATATATTCAAACTGTCAGATATAAAAAGACTTACAAGAATGTATAGCATAGGGAATATAGTCAATAATATTATAATAATTTTATATGGTGTTGGTTGGGTACTAGACTTATTGGGATGATCACTTTGTAAGTTTTTTAAATGTCTAATCACTATGTTGTGCACCTGAAACTGATATACTGTATATGGCTGTGTATAATATTCACCCATGTTTTTGGTGCAAACTTTCAGGAAAAAAGTCTTTCATTTTAATTTTTTTAATTCAATTATTTATTTATTTATATTGAGATAGTTATTTTTTGTATTATAAAGAAACTTTAGCATTTATTTTTGAACATATGGCACAGTAAATTTTATGTAACAAATAATTACAAAATGCAAGAACAAATACAAGGTACCTTTTTTGGACCATAAGATGCATCTAGGTTTTAGAGGAGGAAAATAGGAAAAAAAGTTTTGAAGCAAAAAATGTGGTAAAAGTTTTAATAACATAAATAGCATAACATTTCACCAATGTAAATGTAAAGCTACATTCGGACTATAAAGTGCACCCCCATTTTCCTCCCAAATTTGGGGAGTGCATCTTATAATCTGAAAAATATGATATTTCAGGTACTATCCATGTATAATGTGCATCCTTATTTTTCACTCAACTATTTGGGCAAAAAAGTGTGTTTTATATGTGGCAAAATATAATAACATTGTAGATAAACTGTAAACAAAAATAAACATTTAAATAAATAAAAACTAGTTGATTGTTTTCTTCTAATTTTCCTTGCACCCCGCTGCCTTGTTCCCAAGCCTCTGCCTGTTCTCTCTAGTAACTCTCCTTTTGGCTGCTTTCAGTTAGCATTCATTTCTACCGCTGTTCTTTCATTTTAAGAATCTGGTTTCCATGAACTCAGATTTCACTTCTTTTCGTTTTCTTGATTACCTTTTTTGTGACCTAAACTCTTGTTTTTTATAGAAAATTTCCTCTTTGGTCTCTGCACTCTTTCATGGATGGTTTACTTCCTGCAAATGTTGCTGCAAATGTGTTCTTCCTTTACCTCGTTTCCTGCTTCTCAAGATTTGTGACAAACCCAGTTGAAAAAGCTTCTACCCTCAGCCCACAAATACAATCACACTGGTTTTTTTTTTTGCCATTCCTTGCCTGGAGATGTCAGGGTTAAATCCATGTGTTTTACGCCTTGGTGAAAGAAAGCTACGAATGGACGCAAGCTTTCACAGTGATATCTTTTTCCTACTTCACTCTCGGCTAAAACCATCAAACCAAACACATACTCCTAGAAGCTCCACGAAATCCATTATCACACTTCTTTTAATCATTTTAACACACTAGTAGTCTTTTCTGTTTCACTTATAATTCAAAGAATGCTTTTAACATCCAATGATTTCCAATATTATTTTTGCAATAAAGTGATTTTTTAAATAAAATGTTCAAAGTTTCATGATGAAAAGTATTATAAATACAAATTATGTGGTCATGCCAATATATTATTACAAAGGAGACTCTCTGATACTTAAAACTAGGGTGTTTGATTACATTACATTTGTTCTTTCTATATATGTCAATTAAAATAACGTCTGAGGTATTTTACTTTCAAATGAATAATGTGAGCGCAAAGTACAAAATTCAAAAGAAATAAAAGTGAATCCGTTTGACTCAGTCTTTCGGCCATTCCATCTTCCCACCTGGAGACAGCCAGGTGTCGCACGGAGGCTCCAGAGGTAGTCTGTGCACACACATGCACACACACTTTAGAACACAAGTGGTAGACTACATGTACCTTTTCTGTAACTTGTATTTTCCATTCAACAATGTACCTTGACAATTACTCTAGAATGAATGGAAATGCCTTATTCTGCTAAACTGCTGCAAAGTATTGTATTGTAGGAGTGTGTCACGGCTCCTAATTAGTCCTCCACTGTTGTTTACTTAGGTCATTACTAATGATTTGCTAGTAGTATCACTGTTGACATCAATATTCTTTTACATTTCACACATTTGAGTATATTTTTAAGATGACTCCTATATGTGAAACTGCTGGGTAGAAGAGTGTCTTTGCTGTCAATTTACCCAGAACTATAGAGGGTATGTCAAATTTGACTCACATGGTTGGTGGATGAGGGCTTGTTTACCCCAAACTCTCACTGCTGTATTTCAAATATCCTGACCCTTGCTCATTTAAAAGGGGAAAAGAAGTATCTCTTTTAGTTTTAACTTGAATTTCATTTTTTTCTTTTTCATATAAAAACTTAAGCAAAGTTTCCAATGTGCCTACTCCTTTTCCCCTTCACTTACACAGGTCACCCCACCTCAGCTGAGGGGTGCCCTCCCTACAATTTCTGTGTCTTTTCATCCTCCTCATACCAGAATGCATGCATGCATGCTGATACACACACACGTGTGCATGCACGCACATATACATACACACATGTGTGTATACATATATATAGTTTTGTCATTTTAGTTTTACAAAAATGAGAGCACCCTATGTTCCTGTCTATGTATTGCTTTTTACATTTAATAATAACTCCAAGATTATTGGCTTAGCTTTAATTAATTTTTTCACATGCTACATAAGATATAAATATAAATTATTAAATTATTCTAGCATTTACTTTGCTTTCAGATTTTTACCCTTATAAATAATGATGCCAAAAACATGTGAGTTCATGTTTCCTTATATACTAAAATCATTTATACTTATTAAAATATAGTAATATGTTAATTTACTTATATTGGGATCCATGTCTTAATTCTCTATTTTGTTTTGCTGAATTACTTATCTACTTATTTTTTCTATACCACATTTTTACTAATATCAGCAAACTTAAAATACATTCTAATTCCTGGAAGAAAAATGTTCTCTCCTGTTCTTTTCTATATATTACTTGGCTCTTCTTGAGTATACACTATTTTATAAATATATGTATAACTGTATGTAGTTACCCCCCAAAATGAGTTTCCTATTAATGTTCTAGTGAGAATTACCTTAAACACGTGTACTCATTTTGGGAAAGTTAAATCTTATCATGTGTCCCCCATCAAAAGCTGGGTTATAAATTTTCATTTGCTCAGACCTTGTTTTATGTTCTTGAACATGTTATAATTTTAATCGTAAAGACACCATGAGCCTCCGTTATCTTCTTACCAAATTCATCATCAACAATTGTGTATTGTGGTATTTTTACAGATATGTTGAACTTATATTTGTGTTCTAACTTCAAAAGTGGAAAATAAATAATTGGGTTTTGCATATTTATCTTATAGCCAGTCACTTTACTATATTGTTTTTTATTGCTAAAAATTAAACACTCCACAGAATTCCTTCAGTTTTTGATGTGCAGTAACATGTCATAGGAAACTAAAATCCTGCCAAAAAATAAATGAGCTTAAAAGCTGTTGCTTCTCTGGTTTAACCTCAGATGACACTACAACATTGCAGAAAACTCAGCTGAACCTGTGAAACAATAAAGTGTGTGCTTTAAGCAAGTAAGTTTGTAGGACAATTATTACACAGAAATATATAACTGATACAATCTTCAATTTATAGTTTTATTTTATTGTAATTGAGAGATTCTTCTTTCATTGTCTGCTTATGGTAATTTACTAGTGTTTTCTTTGTGCCTGGATAAACACAGAAAACAAAATAGTCATTTTTAAATGTTCTATGAACATTTAAAAGGAATGTTTTTCAGACATGAAGTTCATTGTATGTCAACTAGATGTACTATGTTTATTGTATTATTAAAGTATTCTCTGTTTTACATGTCTTCTTATCCATTTTGTTTATTGAATTAAAAAGAATCAATTAAAATTTGCTAGTCATTAGGGGTTTCTGTTTTTGTTGCTTTTGATTTAGGAGTTTTCATTAACTTTTATTTGGTTCAAAGATACTTATTACTTAAAAGCCTTACTTTGTCTTTCCTTTAATTATTATAAACTTTTCTTTTTCTAGGTTAATATAACTTATTTTGGCTTTTTCCAATGTGCTGTCTATTTTGAAAATGATTCCTGTCTTTTTAATTTACATATTCTTAGCAGGTCTTTGTGCATTATAGTAATATTTCTGAGTTACTTTGAGATGAGTAACTTATTTGATATGCATATTTTCATACTCCACACATGTATCTGTTCATATGCATGTGTACATGCATGTAGCATATGTGTATATGTGTATCTTAGCTTTTCAGCCAATTTTTCTTTTAATAGAGGAATTTATTTATTTAAACTTTTTAAAATATATGTTATTGATTATGCTATTACAGTTGTCCCATTTTCCCCCTTCATTCCCCTCCACCCTCCACACCCCCTCCCACCCACATTCCCTCCTTTAGTTCATGTCCATGTGTCATAAGTTATTTAGCTTCTACATTTTCCACACTATTCTTGCCCTCCCCCTATTTTCTACCCACTGTCTGTGCTACTTACTCTCTGTACCTTTTCTCCCTCTCTCCTCCTCCCACTCCCCTGTTGCTAACCCTCCATGTGATCTCCATTTCTGTGTTTCTGCTCCTGTTGCAGTGGTTGCTTAGTTGGCTTTTGTTTTACGTGTGGTTGTTAATACCTGTGAGTTTACTATCTTTTTACTGTTCATATTTTTTATCTTCTTTTTCTTAGATAAGTCCCTTTAACATTTCATATAATAAGGGCTTGGTGATGATGAACTCCTTGAACTTGACCTTATCTGAGAAGCACTTTATCTTCCCTTCCATTCTAAATGTTAGCTTTGCTGGATAGAGCAATCTTGGATGTAGGTCCTTGACTTTCATGACTTGGAATACTTCTTTCCAGCCCCTTCTTGCCTGTAAGGTCTCTTTTGAGAAATCCGCTGACAGTCTGATGGGAACTCTTTTGTAGGTGACTGTGCCCTTATCCCTTGCTGCTTCTAGAATTCTCTCCTTCATTTTAATCTTGGCTAATGTAATGATGATGTGCCTTGGTGTGTTCCTCCTTGGGTCCAACTTCTTTGGGACTCTCTGAGCTTCCTGGGCTTCCTGCAAGTCTATTTCCTTTGCCAGATTGGGGAAGTTCTCCTTTATTATTTGTTCAAATAAGTTTTCCACTGGTTGCTCTTCTTCTTCCCCTTCTGGTACCCCTATAATTCGGATGTTGGGACATTTAAAGATGTCCTAGAGGTTCCTAAGCCTCTCCTCATTTTTTTGAATTCTTGTTTCTTCATTCTTTTCTATTTGGTTGTTTCTTTCTTCCTTCTAGTCCACTCCATTGATTTGAGTCCCAGTTTTCCTCCCAGCTCTATTGGTTCCCTGTGCATTTTCCTTCATTTCACTTAGTGTAGCCTTCATTGGTTCATCTAATTTGTGAGCAAAATCCACCAATTCTGTGAGCATCCTGATCACCAGGGCTTTGAATTGTGCATTTGATAGGTTGGCTATCTCTTCATCGCTTAGATAAATTGTCTCTGGAGCTTTGATTTGTTCTCCAGTTTGAGCCATTTTTGTTTCCTTTTTTTTTTTTTTTTCCTAGTCGCGGCTGTTAGGTAGCGAGGGGTGGAGCCTTAGGTGTTCCCCAGAGCAGGGCAGCCCAGTCGCTGGGTAGTGCCACTGTATGTGGGGGCAGGGTCCGAGAGGAAACAATGGTGCTTGCTCTGCTCACTCTCGGATTCCAGTCCCTTCTGCTGCTTCCCCTTTGCCTGGATTATCTGCGCACCAATGTGGGACCACCTGGTCAGCCAGCTGCCTTGCACGGCCTCCCTGGGTCTACACAGTTGCCACCCTGTGCCCGGGGTCTGCTAGCTACCTCCTGTGCACCTGGGGTCTGCTAGCCACTGCTGCCTGCGTGCCCGGTCTGCATCTCCACTTTTTCCTGCCACGACTCCGCCCCTCTTACTGGTCCAGATGAATGGTTGTTGGACTTCCGAACAGTTCAATTTGCTATGAGTTCTGGTTGTTTTCTTGTTTCTAAATCTTTGTTGTCCTTAATTTTGGTTGTGAGAGGAGGCACAGTGTGTCCACCTATGCCTCCATCTTGGCCAGAAGTTCTATTTAAACTTAAGTAATATAGAAAGTGAGTTTTATCTCAGAACTGCCAACATAATTTTCTTATATGCTTCCTTTTTATTGAATTTAAAAATATTCTATTTTTACATGACATTCATTTCTCAATGTTTCTTTGTATATGCTTGTTTTTAAATGATAAACTTAAAATCAGTATTTTCTCATCATTCTGACATCCACTCCTAAACTAAAGAAATGTAATTCAAGTTACATATCAACTTCAGCTTGACTGTGCATTTGCTCTAAGCCAGAGGTCAGATATCCTATTTACCTACCCTTTCAGGGAAGAGTCAGAGGTCAAAGAGAACTAGCCACACTTAAAGGTTTTGCTCAGGTGGACCATAAATCATACATGGCATATTCCATTGGCCAAAATAATTACCCAGCAAAGCCTAACATTATGAGGGCAGAGAAATGTAATCCTACCACAAGATGAAGAAATAGCAATATTTCCCAAGAATTACCTTCTGGAGGGTAGACCCCTTATAGTACAGGCTTGCCTCACTAGGTCAGTGTTCTAGGAATCCATCTGTATCAGTGTGCCAGATGGTGTTGTCATGAAAGGCTGTGTTTGGCTTCAGTGAATTTTTTTTGAAGACAGTGCATTTGCCCATGTTGTGATGTGTGATTCACCAGCGCACCTGCTCACACTGTACTGAGCATTCGGCAGCTTTTGACCAAAAACAGCATGACCCCATGCCCCACCCTCACCCAATTTCACCCTGAGTGACTATTTTGCTTCTCTGTATGCATAAAGTCCTCAAAGCAAAACATTGAGCTGAAGTGGAAGAAGTGGAACAAAAAAAATGGTAGAAACACTAAAAGGTATCAAAATCAACAAGTTCAAAAACTGTTTTCAGCAGTGGAAAAAACATCTCAATAGGTGTGGTGCATCAGATGGAGAGCACTTTGAAGGTGACTGATGTCTAAAGATGCAAGAATAAATATACGATTTCTATCAATAAATTCCTTTTTCTGGGTTCCTCCTCATATCACAGCCATGCGCAATCATTATTTCAGTAATTTTTATACAGTTTTTCAAACCCTTTTAGTGTCAAGCTCTTTCAGCTTTCAAGGTTCAAGTCACATCACACAATTCCATAAGCCCTTTCCTAGTGTGTCTACCCTGTTTTTATTTTGTTCACTCTTCTGTGCATTTATACTTACCACTTACTTTGACATTAAACTATGGCTTGTATTATAATATAGTTGTTTCCTGTCCTTATGACGTGTTAGGGTAAAGGGCCACACCTTCTTTTGATAAGTTTATGCACCATCCATGTATAAAATACAATATAAACAGTGCCGAATGAATGATTCACTACTATTTTGTCCCCTTTCATTTCAGCTTTGTTTCTAAATGGAAGACCAAGCATCAAATCCACATCTGTACAATTTCAGTGTTAATGTCATTTATTTATCCAACAAACATTTATTTAAAATATATTTATATCATGTACAATGTCACGTATGAAGACATTGCTGCTGATTGTACAACATTGTTCTGTGTGCAGATGTGTTTAACAGAACCATCATAGGATTTGAAGGCTTGCCTACTGAATATATGCATGAGTTTGGAAAAATAACTTAATCTTTCTGTGTCTTACATATAAGAGATGAGTGATTTCTACTTGGAAAAGATTATATGGTGTACATAAAGCACTTAGGATAATACCTGGCCCATAGTATGTACTCAAACAATTGTAGCTATCACTTTTTTTCAGTACTGGTAGTAATTGTTATGAACTTTTGCTAAGTCCTCATTTGTTCATTTGTAAAATGCTTATTGGGTCTAGTTTCAACCCCAAGGCAATGTTGGTACAAAATGTACCAACAATTGTAATACAATAAATGTAATACACCACATAAACAAAATGAAGGATAAAAACCACATAATCATATATCAATACATGCAAAAAATTATTTGATAAAACCAAGCACCTATTTATGATAAAAACTCTCAGCAAAGTGTGACTAGAGGGAACATTCTTCCATGTAACAAAGGCTATATATATATATGACAAACCCACAGCCAACATTATATTCAATGAGCAAAAACTGCAAATGTTCCCCTTAAGATTGGGAACAAGACAGGGATGTCCACTTCCGCCACTCTTATTCAGCATAGTACTAGAAGCTCTAGCCACAGCAATCAAAAAAGAAAAACTAATAAAAGTCATCCAACTTAAAAAGGAAGAGGTAAAACTGTCATTATTTGCAGATGACATGATACTGCATATAATGAATCCTAAAGATTCCACCAAAAAAACTACTAGAGCTCATAAATAAATTCATTTGTGTAGCAGGATATAAAATAAATATCCAGAAATCAGTTGAATTTTGATACACCAACAATGAACTACCAGAGAGGGAAACTCAGAAAACAATTCCATTTACAATTGTATCAAAAATTAACTAAGAATAAATTTAACCAATGATGTAAAAGACCTGTTACTAGAAAGTTATAAGACATTGAAGAAAGAACATGAAGAAGATACAAATAATTGGAAGCATATACTATGTCATCAATAGGAAGAATTAACATAATTAAAGTGTCCATACTACCCAAAGCAATTTATAGAGTTGATGCAATTCCTATCAGGATACCGAATGTATATTTTATGGAACTAGAAAAATATTCCAAAAATTTATATGGAATGACAAAAGATTCAGAATAGCAATAGTAATTAAAACCCTAAAGCATATAGAGAACCCTAAAGATTGGTACTGGAATAAAAACAGACACATAGATCAATGGAACAGAAGAGAGAGCCTAGAAATAAACCAATGCCTTTACAGTCGATTAATATTTGACAAAGGACACATGAATATGTAATGGATAAAAGACAGTCTATTCAATAAATGCTGTTAGAAAAACAAAAACAAATGAAGCAAACAACCAGAACAGGAACAAAATCATAGGTAATGGGGATCATTTGGAGGGTTATCAGCTGGGAGGGGCAACAGGGAGAATGGGGAGAACTGGTGCAGGGATCAAGAAGCATAATTAGGAGGAACAAATTAGACAGGTGGATGTTAAGAATAGTGTAGAAAAGGGAGAAGCCAAAGAACTTACACTCATGACCCATGGACATGAACTAAAGGGAGGGGAGCATTGCTAGAGGGAAGAAGGGTACCAAGTAGAGGGGGGCAAAAGGGCAAATAAAATTGGGACAACTGTAACAGCATAATCAATAAAATATACTTAAAAATAAATGGTGTTAGAAAAATTGAATAGATACATGCAAAAAAGTGTAATTAAACCATCTTTTACACCACACGCAAGAATAAACTCAAAATGGAGTAAAGACTTAAATGTTAGACTTGAAACCATAAAAATTCTAGAAGCAAACACAGGTAGTAAAATTTCAGACATTTCCTATAGCAATAGTTTGTCTGATATATTACCTCAGACAAGAAAAACAAAAGAAAAAAAATAAACAAATGGAACATCTAAGTAAAAGAGATGGAGGAAAGGAGGGAGAGAAGAAGGGAGAAAGGGAGAGAGAGAGAGGGAAAGAGAGAGAGAGAGGAAAGGAGAGAGAAAGAATCTGCCTTTGGAGTCACCCTTCCTTTTTCTCAAAGGCAGTACATTTTAAACTGAGTGGTGTAATCAGTCCATCTTATGCCTCTAGAATTTTGGTAGTCTGAAAACTTTCTTTCATTTTGTCCACTCTCTGTCCCGTTTAGTCCAAGCTGGCAGTATTTCTGCTGACAAGACATCCTCAATTCCTGTGGGTCTCCAATGTATATCCCAAGTATTCACTCTATTAAGCAAGATGCTGCTCCATGGATTTTTCCTGGATAATCCCATTTCTATACCTGGCTTTGGCAGAGTTGGTTGAGGAGATCAAGGAGTGATGCACCTAATCCCTTCATCACTAACAAAATGTTGCCCAACCACACCCTGGGTTCTATCTCCAGAACACACATTCCTGATGGTGTATCTTCTATTTTTAGCATCCTCTGTGATCTAAATAGGCTAGGAATTTCCCTAGTCATCAAGTCTTAGTTCCCTTTGCTTAACAGTTATTCCCTCAACTTACCTCTTCTCCCATGGGCAGAGATAAATGGGCACCAAGAAGAAACCAGGCTATACCTTCAAAATTTTGCTTGGAATTGTCTTCAACTAAATATTCAAATCCAGTACTTACAAGCTCTGCTTTCCACATAACGAGAGGACACAATTCAGATAAGCTTCCTGTCCCTATATAACAAGATTCCCCTTTCCTCCAGTTTCTCGTAACACATTCCTCATTCCTTCTGAGCCCTCACCACTGTTGATTTTAATGTCCTATTTTTCTTAACAAGTCTGCTTAAGGCAATCCAGACCTTTTCTGTAATGTTCATCACAATTCTTGCAGGCTCTGTCCATTACATTTCAAAATCACTTCCACATTTTTTGGTATTTGTTGCAGCAGCATTCCATATTTAGGGACCAAAACCAGTATTCACTGCCATGTGTATCTGTAACAAATTACCACAAACTTAGTGGCTTAAAGGAAGAGAAATTTATTTTCTTACAACTCTGCCGGCTGAAAGCCCAAATTAGTGTTATGGGGCCAATATCAGGGTGTCAGTAGGGCCAGTTCCTTCTGGAGCCTTCAGGAAAGGATCTGTTTCTTGCCTCTTCCACTTACAGAGCCTGATGGCATTCTTTGGTTCCTGGTCATACGGCCCTAATTTCTGTTCCTTAGTCATGTAGCCTTCTCCTTTATTAGAACCAAACCTTCCTTTGTATTGTTCTTATGAGAATACCTGTGATTATACTAGGGGCCCCATTAGATAATCCAGGATGTATTATATTTACCATCTCAAGATGGTACAGTGGAATGAGCAGCCAGAGGGGGAAAAAAGGCAGACCCTCACCATTACAATCGAACAAGGAATTTAATACAGGAAGCTAAATGTAAAAGCTCCCCTGCTGACCCAGTAATCCTGAGCCTGGTCTGACGACGCTGCCAGGCATCATGAACAAGAAGTGAAATTGTGTTAGTGTAGGAGGTGGGGAGCCCTTGAAACTCTGTGGTGTCATCTCCACCATCTGGGAAAAGGAAAACCTTGAGACTGTGTATTCATCCCAAGACCTGGAAGGGAAGGGAAGGGAAGGGGGTCTACAGTGCCCAGAGAAAGGGCCCATGAAACAACTTTGGTTAACTGCCTGCCCGCAGTCACGTGTGCAAAATGAACAAAGAGTCTGGAGCAAGACCTGGATTTAGGCTAAGAGACCCCCACCCATACCTATGTTCAGGTAGTCATGTCTCCCCCAGAAAATTGGCACCACCTTTACCCACCAATGAAAATGTAACTCCTTCACCCCTATCCCACCAATTATGTAAGTCCTCAGAACAAAGGAGTCTCTTAACTTGGTCTTAGGGCTCTCTTGCCACATGGTAACCCCTGGCGAGCCAGCCTCTGCGGATGCGGGGGTCCATGGCCACCCCTTTTGGCTACCTGGCTTCTAGCCACCTAGCCCCTGGCCATCTGGGTGCTGGCCAACTGGCCTCTGGCCACCCTACTTCTGCCACCTCTGCTGTAGGCACCCTTGCTTTGCTTTCCCATTAAGACTTAACACTAATAAACTTTGCTTGCCTGCTAGTAAGCTCGCTGGCCTGTAATTCTTTACTGAATAGGCAAGATGAATTAAGTTTCTTGGGAGTTTCTCCTGTAACAAAGATACTTACTTAACCACATCTATGAAGTCCCTTTGCCATATAAGATAACATACTCACAGGTTCCAGGGATTAAGACATTAAGTATGCTTATGGGCCATTGTTTAGCCTACCACAGTAAGTATCGTAAGTACCACCCTAACTGCTTATAAACTGCTAAGAACAAGACAGCCTCTGCCTCCAACTAATTTTTACTCTGATACTTTTACTTTTTAAAATATATCGTTTAAGGTCATGCAGACAAAAAGAATGCCAAGAGCAGGTGAGGCTGAGAGAAAGGGTCAGGAAGTAAATCCAGCCCAGGAATCCAACCCATGCAGGAAGCACACCAATGTAACCTGGTGTGAAAAACCAAATCAGAAATGAGGACCCTGAAACAGCAGAAAGTCTCAGGCCGGAGCAAAGGCAAGAGCCAGAAGTGTGGGCAGCAAGGAGCCAGAAACAAGATCTTAAAGTAAAGAAGCTATATCAGGCAGACAACCTTCTCATTCTTTTATTACTATGGCCTATTTAAATTCTGGGAACAATCAAACCAACCATTGGATCAGCAGAGCTGAAATGAAGAATGTAAGGTGAGAAATTAAAATAAACAACTAAACCTCTTTATGAATAGATAAACTTCTAGAATAGCAAAAATCTACTAACTTTCCTTTTGAAAATTCTCTAAATTTACTCTCTTGCTTCTTGACTCAATGATAATAAAATTCTGGTTCTTATAGACCTCAAGGAAGCTCTACTTATCTGATTTAATAATCTCTAAACAAGATTGTATTTATAACTTGATAAAAATGTATAATCTCTTTCCCCATCTGTTGAGCCTCTATCCCTCTGCTTTTAAAGAGCTGTTGAACCTTGCATTTATATCTGATACATTCTTATATGAACATAGATTCTTAGTATTTTATGAGTTTTCCATCTTGGTTTTTCAAGTATGAATACAGATTGGCCATATTGTTTCTCAGAACAGATACTCACTGTCTTTATGTGAACATTTAGCATCTGTCTTGTGATTAGAGTACAATCTCTATGTCAGTCATAAAAATTTCAAACTAATAGAAAGTATCTGTCTATTCAAAATAGATATTTTGCTATGTCTCCTCAAATCCCAAAGCATATATTTAAATAGTTCCATAGATAGGCCTGGCTGGCATGGCTCAGTTGGTTGGAGCATCATCCCATCACTGAAAGGTTGAAGGTTCAATTCCCAGTCAGGGCACATATCCAGGTTGCAGGTTTGATCCCCGGTCCTGGCTCATATGGAAGGCAACCACTTGATGTTTCTCTCTCTCCCTTCCTTTCTCTCGAAATGGAATGAAAAAAATGTCCTCAGGAAGGATAAATAAAGTCTCGTAGATAGTAATGTTCTATCTCTAAATAAGAGAAATTTCTAGAATTTCTATAATTTGGCATTATAATTATGTGACTCCATGAGAATTAGCCAATAGAAGGTAGTTGCTGTTTGAGTTAATAGATTTTTATCATTATTTAGCAGAGCGATTAGTTACCACCAAGTACCATGATAACTGAATTGCCCCTAATCCTGTTCTTGGGAGTGTGTAAGCCTTTGGGGTCAGCAGAGAACAAGAACAGAAAGAAAGCTTCCAGGTGGGGGGTGAGAATATGTGTGTGTATGCATATGCCTTTGTGTATGTATATTTATGAAAGACAAGTCTGCAGAAATTCATTTCTCACATAAAAGAAATTGATTCTGTGTAATAAAATATAAAGCATTCCAAAAGGAAAATGATTGCTAAATAACCTCGGGAAATACCCAAAGGTACCACTTTCTTGCTCTCGAGCTTCACTTTATTCCACCCTATATCAGGTCCCTGAAAACATAGGCAAGGTTTAAATTATAGTAGCTCCCCCTTCTCCACAAGGGGCATGATCCAAGACCCCCAGTTGATGCCTGACACCATAGTTAGTACTGAACCCTATACATACTATGTTTTTCCTATGTATACCTACATTTGCACTCAAAGGAAGCACTTTATCAGCTCTCAGCATATCCAAATTGCCAGCATCACTATTCTTGTGCTTCGGGACCACTATTAAGAAAAACAAGGGTTACTTGAACACAAACACAATCACTGTGATAAGCCTGAGGGCTACCCAGTGACTAAGCCAGCAGTAGTTTAGAAAGTGTGAATATGCTGGAAGAGGGATGGTTCGTGTCCCACCTGAGACGGAACAGGACAGCGTGAGATTTCATCATGCTGCTCAGGATGGTGTGACAGTTAAAACTTAGGGATTGTTTATTTCTAAAATTTTCCATTTAATCTTTTCAGACAATGGTTGACCATAGGGAACTGAAATGCGGAAAGTGAAACCTTGGATGAGGACACTGGAAATTTGCAATTTCCACTGCACACTTTTCTTTTCACCCCTGAACCACAGCGGGCTGAATAATAGATATAACATTTCTTCTTTTTTTTTTTTAATGAAAAGCAACAGCTGGCAAATTGTTAAACTGTTAGGAAAATTCTAGCAAAGCCATGTTAGTTTAAGACAATGCTAGCTGACATAAATTTGTCATATTAGACAGAATAAAAAGACTAATGGAAATGTAACAATAGAAATAAAAAAGATCATTGTGCCACAGTAGGATCTCACTCTGGGCTTGGGTTGTAGACAGTAGACCTGCAATTGCCACTGGCAAATGCCATTAAAAGGGAAAGAAGAATCCCCGTAAATGGATCCCTGCTGATGCATTGCCCAAACTGTCATTCCATGGAACACCAGCATGTACACTTGTAAAACACCGAATGCAATTATTTCCTATTTTTTCTAGTTACAATTTGAAATGTCAATCTGCATAAACTGCAAAGCAAATATAGCTTAGAGCATGTTTTTCAATGTATTTTCATCATTTCCCTTTGAGTTTATCCCATCATTTATATAACAAATGGCTTTTCTTTTTCATTATATGAGTGTGTGTGAATAATACCCAATAACCAGAAAATGCTGAAGAATAATATTGGTCTTTTGATATATACAAAGAAAAGGGATTTGTGAAATTATCTTCTTGTACATTATTAGCAGACTGCTTTTAAACTAAAATATAAACATCAAAATTTAATGAACTTAAAATCAATGAACAGTTGTCAGTTAACCAGGATGTTTCACATAACATTAATTCCTTTGAAATCACAATTATTTATTCATTTACCCGAATAAAAACTGACATAACCCTTGGGAATAAAATCATGCAGAAACTGCAGAAAGTAAAATTAATATCAAACTACAAATATCAAACTCTTAAATCTGTATATGCAATCAGTGAATCTAAGTTGCTATCGTCCAGAGGTCAATAGGCGCCCATCCAAAAATTATTTTTTGCCATCAGCCAGTCACTCCCACTCTTTCTCACTTTTTCTGTTTCTCTACTTCTGTCCTCTCTTTCTTGCTCCCTCTGTCATATTAAGTGTATATGTGTTTGTGTGTGTGTGCGCACATACTTTTCCCAAATGCTTTCTGATTTACATGTTTAATTCTGGATTTAAACCAAATTAATTCCAGATTATCTACCTCTCCCTCAGCCCTTTTTTCTTCATCCTGAAGTTGATCTAAGAGTTTCTTTCCCTCTCATCTGACACACATCATCCTATCTGGGCTTCATTGTGATTAACCAGCAATAACGATAGATGGCCACACTCCTGCCCTGCTCTACAGTGGCTAGTGTCACCAGTCACTCTTTTTGTCCTAATCTAGGCCACTTACATTTCCCTGAGCAACCCACGTTTCTTCACCTGGACTTCATGAGGTGCTTGGACCTCCGCTGAATTATTCTTTCTCGCTCAACTGCTTGTGATTGAAAATTGTAATATTAAAAATTATTTCATACCTGCGAATTTACAATCCACGAACTAACTATGGGCAAAAATTTAGTATGTTCAAAATTAAATATATATATATACAAATACATATACATATGCATAATTTTGGTCACAGGATTTACAGAAATAACCATAGAATACAAAACTTATAAAGCAAAATTAGTAGTCTCTCACACCTCACTGTGAAGCTCCCTTTCTCATGTATATTTTTATTTTATTTCCTTATTTTTTTCTACTATAAAAACACATAAAACATGGGTAATAAAGATAGAATCTTAAAAGCAGCAAGAGAAAAAGGAGACAGTTACCTACAAAGGCATTCCTATAAGACTATCAGCTGATTTCTCAAAAAACAAACAAACAAACAAAAAACCTTGCAGGCAAGAAGGAACTGGAAAGAAGTCTTTGATTCATGAAAGGTAAGGACCTACATCCAGGATTACTCTATCCTGCGAAGCTACCATTTAGAATGGAAGGGCAGATAGAGTGCTTCCCAGATAAGGACAAGTTAAAGGAGTTTGGCATCACTAAGCCCCTATTATATGAAATGTTAAAGGGACTTGTCTAAGAAACTGAAGAAGATCAAAACTATGAACAGTAAAATGACAAACTCACACCAATAGTCAAACCTGAAAAATGAAACAAAAATTAACTAAGAAAACAACTAGAACAGAAATAGAATCAAGGAAATGGAGATCACATGGAGAGTTATCAGCAAGAAGGTGGTATGGGGAGAATGGGGGAAAGGTACAGGGAGTAAGAAGCATAAATGGTAGGTACAGAATAGACATGGGGAGGCTAAGCATAGTATAGGAAATGGAGAACTTACATGTTCCAATAGTATAGGAAATGGAGAAGCCAAAGAACTTACATGTATGTCTCATGGACATGAACTAAGGAGGGGGAATGCTGGTGGGAGGGGGCATGTAGGGTGGAGGGAAATAAAGGGGAGAAAAAAATGAGACAATTGTAATACCATAATCAATAAAATATATTTTAAAAATAAAATATAAAATAACACATAAAACAAATATACACATATTTTTGTAAGATGAAAATGAGGACATATTCTCATATCAAGTATATCACTGTTTGTATAAATTAACAATATAAAATATGTTTTCATTCTCTAGGCAGCGTCCTTCACAGAGCAGGTGTTTTTCAGTTTAATGATGTCTAACTTATTAATGATTTCTTTCATAGATCATGCTTTTGCTGTTATATCTAAAAAGTCATCACTGAACCCAAGATTGCATCAGTTTTCTCCTATCGCATGTTCTAGAAGTTTTGTGGGTTTTTATTTACATTTAGACCTATGGCCCACTTTGAGTTAATTTTTGTGGAAGGTGTAAAGTCAGGGTCTACATTTTCTTCCACATGCATGTACATTTGTTCCACAATCATTTATCGAAGACTATCCTTTCTCCATGGAATTGCCTTTGCTCTTTTGTTAAAAATTGGACTATACTTATGTGTCAGTTTCTGGGCATTCTATTCTATTCCATTGATCTACTTGCCTATTCTCTTGCCATACCAACCTAATTATTGTAGTTTATAGCAAATCTATAAGTCAGGTAGTGTCAGTATGGGAAGTTTGTCCTTCCTCTTCAGTATTGTGTTATTTAGTGTTGTTTAACTGGGTTTTTGCCTTTCTATATAAAATTGAGAATCAGTTTGTTGATATCCAAAAAATAACATGCTGGGATTTTGACTGAGTTTGTATTGAATCTATAGATCAAGTTGGAAAGAACTGACATCTGAATAAATATTGAGTCTTCCTATTCATAAACATGGGGTAGCTGTACATTTATTTAGATCTATTTTGATTCTTTCATCAGAGGTTTGTAGTTTTTTTCATAAAGATTTTTAACAAATTTGTTTTATTTTTAAGTAAGTCATTTTTTGGTGCTAATGTAAGTAGTATTGTGCCTTTAATTTAAATTCCAATAGTTCATTTCTGGTGTATAGGAAAGTGATCGACTTTTATGTATTAACCTTGTATCCTGTAACCTTATTGTAATCCACTAGTTCCAGGATTCTTTTGTTGTTGTTGTTGATCCTTTCTAAACAGATAATCATGTCATCTGTGAGTGAACAAAGATAAGTTTCTTTCTTTCTTCCTAAAGTGTTTCCTGTTATTTCCTTTTCTTATTACATAGTTAAGATTTCCAGTATAACGTTGAATAAAGGTTGGTGATTGGAAATTCTTGCCATGTTGCTGGTCTTAGCAGGGAATCATCTGTTTTTTACCATTAAGCATGATGTTAGCATGATGTTAACTTTAAGTTTTTAGTAGATTTTTTTTAACGTACAGGAAAAATATAGCTTCAGAGTTTGTTTTTTTAATTGCCACAGTATAACTTAACCTTCTTGACAGACAGTCTTCCCTCTTAAGAAAATACCCTTCTTCAGACTCTGCTTACATTATCTTCTACTTCATTTATTCTTCTCTTAACAACTAACAATCTTAAAAAAAAGTTTATTAACTTTTTCACTTCTCTTTGATTCTTTAGCCCTCTTAAGTACTTTTTGGCCTTGCATCTTCATTAGTACCATTCTTGTTAAAATGCGAATGACCTCTTAATTTTCAGATCCAGTGGGCTGACTTGTTACCTCCTCAACTCCATGTAGCAGGTAGCACCATTGACCTCCAGAAACTTTTTACGATACCATCCACTTCTCATACTCTTCTTTCTTTTCCCTCAGCTTCAGGTAAATGTTTTTTATAACATTGAGAAAGTTCCCCTCTACTCCTAGTTTGCTGATAGGTTTTTATCATGGATGGGAGATGGATTTTGCCAAATGCTTTTTCTGTATCTATTGATATGTTCATATCATTTTTCTTCCTTAGCTTCCTGATCAAGAGTTAGATTGCCTCAACTGATTTCCAAATGTTGATCCAGCCCAGCCTCGAACAACTGGAATAAGTCCCATTTGGTCATGGTGTATAATTATTTCTATATCTCAATAGAATTAATTTGCTGATATTTTGTTAAGGATTTTTTTTTTCATAAAATGCTATGGGAGGTATTGCTGTATAGTTTTCCTTTCTTGTGATGTCCGTATCTGGTTTGGGGATTATAAAAACACTGCCCTAATAGAATAAGTTAAGAAATGTTCTTTCTGTGTCTATTCTCTGGAACACATCGTAGAGAATTTGTATCTTTTTTTTTCCTTAAATGTTTAGTAGAATTTACCAGTGAAATGATCTAGGTCTAGTGCTTTTGATTTTGGAAGGTTATGCAGTATTGACTGAATTTTTAATAATCAAACTAACCTATTCAGATAACTTATTTATGTGTGAATTTTGGTAGATTGTGTCTGTCAAAGGAATTGGTCAATTTCATTTAAGTTATCAACTTTGTCGGCATAAACTTGTCAACAATATTCCTTTATTCTATTTTTAATGTCCATGGAATCAATAGTGATATTTCCTCTTTCATTTTTGATATTAGCAATTTGTGTCTTTTCTTCCTTGGTTAGCCTCACTAGAGATTTATCCATTTTATGGATCTTTTCAAAAAAATCAGCTTTTGGCCTGTTTGATTTTCTTTATTGTTTTGTTTTCAGTTTCATTGATTTCTGCTCTAATTTTTATTATTTCTTTTCTTCTGCTTACTTTGGGTTTAATTCACCCTTCTCTTTCTACTTTTATAAAATGGAAGCTTAGATGATTGATTTTATAACTTTAATCTCGACTAATATATGTATTCAATGCTATAAATTTTTCTCTCAGCACTGCTTTCACCGCACCCTACAAACTTTAAGTTATATTCTTGTTTTCATTGAGTTAAAAGTATTCTTAGTTTCCCTAAAGACTTATTCTTAGACTCATGTGTTTTTAGATATATGATGCTTTATCGTCAAATGTTTTGTGATTTTTCAGCTCTTTTTTTCTGTTATGGATTTCTAATTTAATTCCATTATGGTCTGAGAACACACATTTTATGATTTATATCATACTAAATATTTGGAGGTGTGTTTTTTGGACCAGAATGTTGTCTATCTTGGTGAACACTGCATATGAGCTTGAGTAGAGGGTGTATTCTGCTGTTGCTGATTGAAGTGTTCTGTAAATGTCAGTTAGATCCGGTTGATTGACAATCCTGGGAGTCAGTCTGTTTGAGGCCCCATACCCAATAGGAACTCAATAAATGCTTGTCAAATGTATGATTGAATGAATAAATTAACAAATGGAGAGCACTACATGTTATATATCATGAATTATTTAATTTTTTATTAAGGGACATTGAGGTACATCAACTTTTGCAGTATTAAAATCTATACTGTAATACATTTCTTTGAATAAATACATTCATATTATCTAGAATTCTACAATTTTATTGTGTAAGAAAGTAAAATACAAAAATGATCACTTCTAAAAGCAATCCTCTCTCAGATTTCCCTCAGTGTCCTGCATGGGCATCTCTCCCTTCCCACCACATCTTCATTGTCTGTTTCCTGTTCATTACTGGATGCTGTATTTGAATCTGTTGTTTTGAAATATAATGCAATATTAATGCAAATTGATTTTTAAAAGGATACCACAAATTTCACACAAGGAAATGTGTATTATGGTGAGAGACTGAGGAAATGCTAAAATCACAAAAATGATTACAATGGATATGTGCCGTAGTTAAACCACTTAACATGGGCAGCAAGGACACTGGCAACCCTGCGTACATGAAAGATGTTTTAAAATAATTATTTTACAACTAAAGCAAAAAGAGAGGCTTTTGAAATGATTGAGGTTCTCCTGATGATTTTGTCGCAAAAGTCATAAATGAGGAATTCAACATCATGTTATCATAAAAAGTTACTGAAAATGCTACTCCAAATATGCCAAGCTTTGCTTCAAGTTAGAAATCTTTAACTTTTCTGGTCCTTCCATTTAAAACCAGACCAGGAGTGGTGCCTTCAGGGGCACACGCACTAAAGCTGGGACAGCCAGCAGGGGGAAAGCAAGGCGGAGTGAAGGCTTGCCGCTCTGAGTGTGAGAACCAAGAGAAACACCTTGGAAAACAGCAATTTATCAGAATGGAGGAATCCTTGAGTTTAAAATATATTGACTGATTTTCTTTATTAGAAATACTTTAAAGGACAAAACTAGTCCACAGTGACAGCAGATCAGAGATGATTGCCTGAGGCCAGGGACAGAGAGAATGGGGACGATGGACTGGGAAGGAGCAGGGGGACTTTTCGGGGTGCTGGAAATGTTCTCCATCTTAATTGTAGTAGTTGCACAAATCAAATGTATAAAACCATACACTTTAAAAAATGCCAAGTTTTAATTCATATCTTGTGCTAAGAAATAGCCCACAGAAGCAATTATAATCTAAATTTTATCACATAGATAAAATTTATTTTTATAATATTTAGTTTTCTCAAGAAAATTTCCCAATTAATGGAGGTCCATTATATTTGGTCTTCATTTAAAGTGGATATTTATTCTCAAATCAAGGATCCTCTAGTATTATCCCAGGTTTAAGCTACCTGGGTCCTAAGTTTCCATGTAGAAAATATACCAAATCTTCCTCCTGGTGCCTTACACATAAACTGAATGCTGATATTTGACTGCCCTGACCACTTAAAAACCAGCAGTAATGTTTACAGTATAAACTAATAAAAGTGGAATCATTAACTCTAACAGCAGGAACATTTTAAGTTTTGACAGGTATTAGAAAGTATCCTTTAGAAAAGTTTACCAGATTACACCCTCATCAATAGTTGGTTAGAATATATTTTCTTTGTCCTTTGTCAAAATGTTAGATTATAAATTTTTGAATCATTTTCACTGTGTGACCAAAAGGAAGTATTTCATTTTGATTTCATTTCCTTAACAACTAGTGAAGTTGGATATATTTTCATATTTTTAATTCCCTTGAATCACTTCTTTCTTGCCTTTGTTATTTTGCCCAAATGCCCTCATACAGAGGATGTAAATATATTTGTCAGCCTTTACTCATACGGTTTTGCTAATGCTTCTTTTTTTATTTTACCTTGGGGAAGATTTAAATTTTTCCCAAGTCAGATCTGTCAGTCTTTTGCTATAACTGAAATTTCACCCTATGTCCTCACATTGACACACATGTTTCAAATCAAGATAATGGAACATCAAGATTATTAAGTACTTGCTTCCTTCTACAAACTTTAGAAATTTGTTTGCTGTGCTTAGCTTTTAACATAGCTGAGAGTTGTGTTTGTACGTGTATGTGTGAGCACAGGATGGAATCTATATCAAACTCGTTGTCCTCCTGTTTCATTTTCAATGTTCCAGTATTGTTTGCTTAGGCAATATGTGATTTTTCATTGATTAGAGATACCAACTTTATTGCAAATAAAGTTGTTACGCATATATGGCACTATTTTCCCTCTGTTTCAATGATCTGTCTCTTCACCAATATCACATTCTTTGCAGTGGTAGAGTTTTGTAGTTTATTTCAAATCTGGTATGTCAAGGCCTGTCAAATATTATTATTTTTTTCAAAAATTAATTGGCTTTCCTTTATGTTTCCTTTTCAGATGCCAATACTGTAAGTATATATTTCTTTGTTTTGGTGGGAAACCTTTTAGCTCTGAAGATAGATCCACTGAATTTGAATCCTGGCTCTACCTCTTTTTTGATTTGAGAGAGAGAAAGAGAGAAACATTAATTTGTTGTTCCACTTATTTATGCACTCATTGGTTGCTTCTTGTGTGTGCCCTGACCAGAGATTAAACCTGCAACCTTGGTGTATGGGGATGTCAGTCTAACCAACTAAGGTACCCAGTCAGGGCCTGGCTCTACCTTTTAATATAAGTGTGTTTTTGGGACAATTTATTAACCCCTCTGAGTTTCCTCAACTGAAATTAGAAGGGATGAGACATGGAACCATTGTGAGAGGTATTGAAATGATGTTATAAATTTCCTAATAGTGTCATATACATATTAAACAAGATTAAGTACTATTACTCTTCCATTTTTCATAAACAATGAATACCATTTATATCACTATTGGACAGTTATACATTCTATTGTTTATATATGTTAATAAAATATACATGCAAATGAATGCTTCATGTTTTATGACTGCTTTAGAGAGTAAACATAGCTCATGATTTTTTTGTAAGACTGAATTCATATACCTTTAGTACCAAACAAATCTTAACCTTCAGTTAGTATTCTTTTAAGCTATCATGACTTGAAACCTCTTATAATCCTTCCAGTGATATAGAATATTCAATCCAATTCTCCAAATATTTATTTAATATCTGCTATAAAAGTGTTTTCACATGCAATCATGATTGAAATGCCTCACAATTCTTCTACTGATGCAAAATAGTCAACCTAATCCTATGATGTTTATTTAACAACTACTATAGTAGACATTGCAGAAAATAAGAGAGGACCACTGTCTTCAAAGGAATTCCACATGCAAATGTGAGGTAGATGAAAAATGGATTTGAAATAACGTGGAAGTAGGTGTATATAATTTGCAAACATTGTAATATGACTTTCATATCTATTTGATACTGAATGTATGCTCATCAGATGTTTATAAAAATGGGGAGCTTTGCTTAGTGCATAATCTCCTGGAAAAGAACTGAAAATATAAAGAGATTAAATTTTGAGGGACTTATCAATCAGTTAAGAAATTTGAGGAACAAAGAGATTAAAGGAAGTCCAATATCACATAGACAGCTGGGAGTTGAAGTCAGATTTCTATATGCCAACTAATTAGCTCTTTTGAACAGAGCATGTGATACTTATTGAAAAGTTGCATTTACTCGCACAGTTATGTTGTCATCTATTATTCTGACAAGGCAATTTATTTGGAAATTCTCATTTTCATGCCAAACTATTTGTGGATTATAAAGTTCTTTTCTCAGTTTTGCATAATCAATTACTTCATCCACTCATTCATTTGACAAACTATCTGATAAAATAACTTTTAAATTGTCCATCCCATTCCCAGAAAGTAGTTGGTTGTTCCTTCAGAACATACTCCTTTTCATTAATTGGGTTTGTTCATCTGCCATGTGAAATGCCCCTATATTTTTCCTAATTTAAAAATCTTATTACATTTTTATTAACTTTTTTAAAAGTTTCTCTAAATAATATAAAGATTTTTATTTATTAAGTATTTGAAAAAATCAGTGGTTCTTCAGAACAGTTACTATAAATTCGGTTAAAAAAGAATTCTTAAAAGGATAGAAGCAAATTTAAACTATGCAGATCAGCTGTTTGTTTTTTTTTTCAAATGGGCATAGTTAATGAGATAAAATCAATGATCCAATTAAGCTAAATATAGTCGAGTCAAGACCATGTATTATCCAATCCAGTTTAGTCTAGGTTTTTCTGCAAAGACCTTACTCCAAATGGAATACAGATGTCTTAAAATCTGGAGGGGAAACAATTTCAAATAACTTTTCAGGGGGCGGGGCAGGCTCTTGTTTCTGAGGGGTCAGGGCTATCGGAGTTGCCCAGGTTTTCTACTAAACTTAGTTTGATGCATGTGTCAGTCAGGTCTCGAGAAGCAGTCACCAAAAGATGTATTGGGAGAAACACCTGCGAGGGGAAACGAGGTGTCAGCAACAGCAGGATCAGTTCATGCAAAAGAAGTAAGAGAGGGAGAGGGAGGAAAGAAGAGCCTCAAACAATAGTCTACTTCTGAGAAAATCTCCACCAGGCCAGTGAGCCATCTCCAAGCAAGTTTCCTAGTAGAGAGTGCAGAGCAGGAAGTTAGTAGCCGCAGATTGTAACCTGGGTACACCCCATAGAACACTGTTCTCAACACGGTTGTAGAACCAGAGGCAGCAGCTAGGGCTGTCAGTCATTCTGCTTCTTGCCTCAGTTTCTCTTGAAAGAGCTCCCAGTGGCACATTTCCATGACTACCACAGCATATGGGCATAATAGTATATTATCAAACTCAGGAAAAAATCATCTCAATCAAATAAATTTTCTTCCTCAGCATTACTTCATGGTGCTGAGTTACAGTCTGAAGAGAAACAACATCCATATGAATGACTTATAGATAAGAAAAACCAGGGGACAATATGTGTCTGTTGTTAGACTTTCACTTTATTGTTCTCTTTCAGGAGGCAAGGAGAAGTTATTTGGATCTCCTCCCCCATCTCATATGGTGCTTTTGCCACCTTCTTTAATTCCTCTCCTTGCTCTGCAAATGTGTACACATCCCAAAGGTCAGATTCTCCATGCCTCTCCTCAGCGATGCTCACACTGGGGCCCAAATAACCAGTTCTCAAACACTTTCTCTACAGCTCCAGCCTTCAGCTATCATCCCAACTATCTCCTAGAAATGATGACTTTGATATTTTAACACAACTGTGACCATATTTAAAACAAACAAAACACACATTATTTCCCTCTTCCAATAGGTTCCCGTTTTGACTTCCTTAATGTCACCAGTTTGTTTGTTTTTTCTAAGAAACTCATGCTTGAAAGATTTGAGCCTTCTTATCTCTGCCTCGAGGATTATCAGGGTCTGTCAATTCCATTTTTTACGGGAAAGCCCTTTAAATCCTCCCTGCATTTCTACCCACAGTACTATAGTCACCATTTGTATCATCCTAACATGGACATTATTATAATAATGTCCTGCCATTAATCTCAGTCCCTGAAATAACAATAGAAGTGTCGAAAGCATCATCTGTGGTCAGCATCCAAGAAAGGGTAAAAAAGTAAATAAACAAATGTAAAGCCCAGAGTCTAGGCATCATTCAGGGTACGGGGTGGGCAGGGGTTATTCACCTGTCAGGCAGAAGGGAATTCAGTCTCTGTGTAAATAATAATATCCTCTTAATAGCAACTGGAATGGTGAGCAATAAACAGAAGCAGTTAAGCCTTCTGTGAGAAAGGTAATGCAGCTTTTTAATCCATGGCAATTTTTATACAAAGAAGCATCTTTGTTCTTGTTATTTTGCCACTATTACTTTGAAATATAGCATGGGATTTAAGAATTATCTTATATGCAATCACTTCCACATAAAAGAGGGTTTAGCTGAAATTAAGTCTTAATTTCCATGTACGAAAGCTGGTCTAAACTCTTCTTTAAGAGAAACAGGACAAAATTCAAAATATGGAACTTGACATTCCACAGGAAACTGTTAAAACTATTACAACACACTTTCAAAGTTATACTCTGGTGAGAATGCTTGAACCATGGGTATTGTTTTGGGGTTAAGTAAAGCAATGTTTCTCATTGCCAGCAACCCCACATGGTCGGACCGGGGATAGACGCAAGTCTTAAGGCTGCAGCCAAAAGTCACAAGTTCCAGAGTCCAATCAAAGAAAAGCAAAAAGGTCCCCTCCGGATCATGTTCTTTCCCTCTCCTCTGAGACTTCCCTGAGAAATAAATGTAGGCAGTGTACAGTGCACACACCTGCCCATGTGGCACAAGGAATGAACTCAGGCTGCCTCCAAAGGACATGTTCAGAACCTGGGAGAGAGAGTATAACGTCCATCTGGAATCTGCCTGTTAGCCGTGTTACACATTTTCCTCCCTTCCCGAGAAGGATGTCAGCCCTCTCAGTTCTTTGTTGCATAACACATACTGTCGACCCAAACACTAGCGACTTTACCCTCCTCTGACCCTTGTGCCAGAAAAATGAGATTGCAAATCATGCCTCCGAAGAAATTGCCCACCAGCCTACTTTCCCTTCATTGTTCCTTCAAAAGTTGTGTGTCGAAATCAATGTACATCAATTTTGTTGAACATTGAGGCATCGGGTCTATAAAAATGCAAATAGTGAAGTGTAGACAAGAAAGAATGTGCTCCCATACACTTTCATGTTTAGTTGAACCAAGCTGCCCAGCTGCAGCTCCCCAAAAGAACGCAGCATACACTTACTTAATTTATTTTTTTTGGGGGGGGATTTAAAAACATGTTGATGATTGAGCAGAGGAATGATCTGATATGACCCTTTGCCTACTTCTGTGACCATGATCAGAATGTGTGTTCATCACTGCAAGACAGACCTCCTCAGAACTGTCCTAACCCTCGTCACTCATACTTACCAGTTCCTTCAATGATAATATCACATATCCATTTTTGCTCATCAATTTAGCCATGTTTTCTACTTGAAGTTCCATTGCTTTAGAAGAGCTAACTGGAAGACTTTGGGTTTTGTTTTTCATTTTGATAAATATTTTGTACTCAGCCCCTCTTTAAGTAAAAAGTTTTTATAAAGATGTTTTCTTTCTTTCAAGTGGCTCCTAATGTTTAGTATCAAGCTCCATTTAAAGTACATACAGTCTTCCCTGTAAGCACATGAGAGGAAAAAGTGAGCAAACTATATTTTTCTGAAATAAACCAAGTAGGAATGCTTAGTGATAAATAGAGTGACATATTCTTCATTACAAGGGAAATGGGGTGCTTTTTATTTCCAAGCAGAGTTCCTAGAAAGTAAATGGCATTTTCCCCAGGACTTTTTAAATAGATATGATAAAAAGTTTTTACTAAAAACTGGTATTTTTTAATATTTAAGATATTTTGTCTTGCATCTGAGAGAATGAAAGAAATTGATGAGAAATTAAAAATGTACACAAAATTATTTGTTCTGAAATTACGAATAATAAGTCATCTCATTCTCATTTTTGCTAAATTCATTAATTGAAAACAGTCAAAACATATTCAACCGAATTAAATGGGCTGCTATATTACCAGTATTAATTTTACCTCATTTATATTAATGTAAAGCAAATCATCAAAGAGGAAGTGAAAATGTAACAGCATTTGTAGCAGTAAATTCCACTTACTACTCTGGTAGTATCATAGACATGTCACTAATTAGATTGTTCTAGTTGCAGTGCTAAGTCGCTTATTGAAAATCTTGTTATTAATGTAGCCCTCGGTTTTTGCCACTATCAAAAGAATGCTTCATCTTGAAGGGCTATGAAAATATTGATCTGAAACTCCAAGCCTAGTTGGCTATTTCCCAATTATATTTTCTAGGGAAAAAAATAGTTGGCAACATTTGTCATTTCTGGAGAATTATTCTTATAAGAATAAAGAAGATAAAGAAGGTAATCAATTACCTGTTAGATATCCTGAGTATTGAGTGATCACCTGTTTTATCAACAATTTATTTTCTCCTCGGAAATAGTATAAAGTTAATTCTTATGCCATACATGTGTGATTGCAATTGATAAGGGATTTATGATATAATCATAAATTAACTGTTGTACTCTCTCTTCTACTAAGATATGTAATGAAGTAGAAAACATCATTTGTCATGAATCTTCACTACCAAAAATGCACGTATATTGCCATGTTTTATTATGGAATTTGGTACATGAAAATATTCCAGGATATGGGGAAAATACTATGCTTTTGTTTTCTCTTTCATTCTATATAGGAAAAGAAGTTTTGGTTAGATAAATTTATAGCATTTCTAAAAGCTCAAATCAACCAATTAAAATGAGCACTTAATTACGAACCTTTTGAAATAAACATTGAGTCTCTTCCCTAAATACAACTTTTCTTCTTATGAAGAAATAGGGATGGGATCTGAATACACTAGTAATCAAGATGACAAAACAAAGCCAAAAACTATTTTTATGCCAAATTTATCAACTCATCCTATACAGATAAGCTGATAAAGGGACAGGTAGAACAAGGTATACAGAGCAATAACTGGGTTATTGCTAATAACTATTGGAACTAGCTGAACAATTCTAGTCTTTGACTAGGAGAGTTGTATCTTCAGCTTATGGGAAGAGACCTGTGCAGAAGGTTCTGGTTTTCTTTTGTTACATGCGTACCGGAATCTAGTGCCCTTGGGGTGCACCGCTGCTGCTGTTTTCCTCAGAGCACGGACACAAGAGGAGACCAATTCACAAGCGACCTGCTTCACTAAGCATATCAGAGACAAAATCATGCAACCTTTCCCCACAGCCTGTGAACTCTCTGATTGGGAAGTGATTTCCTGCTCTGGTTCTCCACTTGCCTAACAAAAATACAAAGAGTTCTTATAATGTTTACCCTGGGGTTGCCCATTTAATAAGTGCAGGGACAGTCCCTTCACTGAGGTTTAATTAACTCAAAGATAGTTCCTGAACATCTTCAGATTCTTTACTTTGTTGATTAGGGAAGTATAAGTTAGGAATAGTTTTCAAATACTTATTAAAACATTGTATGTGATTAAATTAAATAGAAATTTACATTATTCACATAAAACTCTGGTGAGGGAAAATAGATATTAAAAGGTAAGAAACTCATTCTGCCACAGTACCCATGTTCCCTTTAAAAAAAAATTTCCCAATACAATGTAAAAAGGAAAACATATGAAGACTGAAATTTAACATTGCTCCTCAGACGATGCTTGAGAACTTAATGTTTCCCACTAAATAAGTATGTAGTTGTAAGGCAAGTCTCAGCCAGGGTGATTCTTCCAGTCACCACTTGCTGCGTAATCCACACTGCCAGCTTCTTAAAGACAGATCCTGCACTCTGCTGACTTTAATCCTCAGTGCTTATCCATTGTAAAGGCAATAAACACATTCTGACAATCGAATGAATAAGTTAAATGGTTAGGATAACTTGAGATGCAAATAATGGAAAATAAAAATGTCACACCTACTAAAACATTAGATTGAGTGAGACGATAACATGCCACTTAGTAACTAGGGATGTCATGCAAGACAGTCATCCAAACTCTCTAAGGCTCAACGTCCTTTCTGGAATGAAGGCAACTAGCCAATCAATAGTGACACTGTATTACAGAATTGATCTGATGATACCTAATGGGTCCAAGCTTAGTGAATTATACCACTGTTCTAGTTGCCCTAGTCAGGAATCCAGGTAACATGATTGACTGATTGTTCTTTGTCCAGCAATCCCATGTATAATTAATCACCAAATCCTCTGGAGTTTTACCTTCTGTTACCTCATCTGTCCAAATCGTTCCATCCATAGTGCTATAATACCAGTGTGAAACACCATTATATCACCATGTCTTACATAGATTACAACAAAAGTTTGTTAACAGGTTTCATTTCCTGCAGGCTTAGATCTCCCTCACATATTTTCCATGTAACGAACAGAGTGATCTTTCTTCATAATCCCGGTAGGGACAATACACAAATTAGAATGGTTCAGTGGCTTTCCTTTTCTTTCAGGACTAGTTAAATACCTTAGGATGGCCACGAAGCCCTTGTTACGCAGCCTTGAGCACCTTGGGCTTTTGCTACTCCTCTCCCGTTTAGTCCAGCCATTGCTAACTTACTTTGGCTCTTCGAACCTGTAATGTTCTCTTAAAGGCTTTGCACTTGTTGTTTTCTTTATTTTAAGCAATATTCCACCTCTTTCCCTCTCCCAACTTTTCTCTTTATCTAACTAATTATTTTTCTTCATTCACTTATCTTTAATCATTTCTTCTAAGAAACCTTTCCTAAACCTCACACTACTCCGAGACTCAGTGAGGTACCCCTGCTATATGCTCCTACAGTACCCTGTGCTTTCCTTATTATGGTATTTATTGGTATATTTTCAACTGATTGTTTAATGCTGTAAACTCTATTGACTGTTAATTCCATGAATGCAGTAACCATGCCTGTTCTCCACATTTATCATAGTACCTGCTTGGTAGACAGCAAGAACTGACTAAAGAGAAGTTATGAAAATTTAAATTAATCCTAATTGAGAGGTATAATTTAGGCCCTAAAATACAGAAGACAAAATAAATGTGAAGATCTATATAATTTCAAGTTTTATATTAAGCTTTACTTATTTTAGTCTATTTATATTTTGCTATGAACTGAGCTCATTAGAGTTCAATCTTTTAAGCTTTAGAGTCCAGATGCCACACACCTGCATCTGTGCCTGCTTTTCTTACACTGTAGATACACAGTCTGTTCTGGGCTCCTTGAGCCCATACATAGGAAACAAAATCTCAGGTTTCAGCCTTATATTCGTAAAAGAAGGGCCTTTCTCTGGAGAACTCTGTGGATTAACTCCCAACTCTTGCTGACTCTGCCAATCATTTGCCTCCAAGGAGTAAACTGGCTTTCTTAACATGTAGATTTCTAAGAATTGTGTTACTCACTTCTGAAATGCTTGTTAGTTATTCTCATTTGCTCTACCTTTCATGGAAAATAAAGGGGAACATGTGCCAGAGGGCGATCAATGAAGTTTTTGTCACGTGATAATAATGTCTATCCAATAAAAAATTATTCTTGTGGCAATTGTACTTACTATCATTTCACTCTACCTTATATTTTCCACTTCAATCACTGTATTACTTAGTTAGAAATACCCTCAATGGGATGAGCCTTCCAACAGTTTCTTTTTGTGACTTGGTCTTCTATAAGAGTTATCTTAAAAATTATTTTCCCCTTTAATAATTTAAAGATATTTTAAATAAACATCAATGTTAGTTTAAATATAATGTTATTTTCATATCAGAACAAAACAACTTTTTGATGGCTTCATTTTTCTATGAAACAACTCTAAAAAACTGAACATGAGGTAATTCTGAGAATAAGAACACAAGTTTTTAAAATTTATAACTCAGATTGAAAACATATAACAGAAAGTACAATGTAGATACACACATGGTCATGTAGAAAAACATCCAGCATCACAACCCTGCCCTGGTGAATGCCTAAGGCTCCGCCCCTCACTATGTAACAGCTGCGACCAGACAAAAACAAAAAGCCAAAACCAAGGATGGCTCAAAAGGGTGAACAGACTGGGGCCCTGGAGCTAATTCATCTGAGTGACCAGGAGGTGGTCAACCTATCAGATGCAGAGCTCATAGCACTGGTAGCCAACCTATCAGAAGCATAGTTCAAAGCTCTGGTGATTAGGAAGCTCACAGAATTGGTTGATTTTTGTTGCAAATTAGAGGAACAAATGGAGGCTACAATAAGTGAAATGAAGAAAAACACACAGGGAACCAATAGTGATGGGAGGAAAACTGGGACTCAAATCAATGGAGTGGATCAGAAGGAAGGAAGAAAAAACAACCAAACAGAAAAGAATGAAGAGACCAGAATTCAAAAAAAAATGAGGAGAGGCTTAGGAACCTCCAGGACATCTTTAAACATCCCAACATCCGAATTATAGGGGCACCAGAAGGGGAAGAGGGAGAGCAGCAAGTGGAAAATTTATTTGAACAAATAATAAAGGAGAACTTCTCCAATCTGGCAAAGGAAATAGACTTCCAGGATGTCCAGGAAGCTCAGAGAGTCCAAAAGAAGGTGGACCCAAGGAGGAACACACCAAGGCATATCATAATTACATTAGCCAAGATTAAAATGAAGGAGAGAATTCTAGAAGCAGCAAGGGATAAGGGCACAGTCACCTACAAAGGAGTTCCCATCAGACTGTCAGCTGATTTCTCAAAAGAGACCTTACAGGCAAGAAGGGGCTGGAAAGAAGTATTCCAAGTCATGAAAGGCAAGGACCTACATCCAAGATTGCTCTATCCAGCAAAGCT
>PVKU01004698.1:0-140401 GCA_004027475.1 Anoura caudifer
GGAATAGGGGGCAGAAAAGGCCAGGGAATTCTGGGGACAAAAGAGACACAAGGTGACAAACAGCTTAAGACAAAAGAGGAGGTCAAAAGGTGCCAAGGGAAAAACAGGCCGACTTCGCAGAACGCGCCAGGGCAGGTCTGGGCACGAGTTAATACCCATTCACCCACGAAGGTCCATCTGTGTGTTAGGTACTGCTCTGCGTTATTTATCTTCATCCACTCAGTCAGTCCACAAACCAACCCAGTGAACTCGCTGCTGTTATCCCCATTTTATGGAGGAGTAAACTGAGGAACAGGGAGGTAATTTGCCCGAGGTCACTCAGCTGGTAAGTGGTGGAGCCAGGATTTAGGACGCAGGCAGCCTGACTCATTAGTGCTAGACTGCTCTGTCTCCGTTACAGCCTGTTACCCAGGAAGCTTGCAGCCCAGTGACGTATATGGGCTGGGACCAATGGCCAACACTTGGGTGATGCCAGTTACGTGCCAGGCATTACGCTGAGCACCTTACGTGCATTTACTTCTTTAGTGAAGAGAGCGATCCAAAAACAAAAGGGCAAGTTGTTTACTCAGGCAAATGGCCACCTGGGTGAGTGTTAGGGTAGAAGGGTTGGGGGAGGTGGCCCGCTGCCCTAAGATAACGGTTCCGCGCGCGGGCTCTCTTAGCCAATAGCTAACTGCCTCTTTGTGTGATTGTTTACTCGCCTCTATAAAAGAACCTAGCTGTGAGCGCTAGGCGCGGCTCTCTTGTAGTTCCTTGGGGGTACTATGTCCCCGGGGCGCAGGTTGAGAGTTCGCCCCTGCGCAGGTAATCTTTGGCCAATAAAGTAATATCTTAAACCTGGACGTTTCTGGTGGCTGATTATTCTCGCTCGCAGTTTGACTGCAACATTTAGCTCTTGTAGCAATTCTAAGAGACAGGAGCAGGCCACTGCTGCCTGGACCTGCTTGTACGCAGAACTGCGTAAAACAGGCCTCTCTATGCCTGGAGGCTTGTGATGGAGGTGCTCGAGTCGCCCCACGTTCCAAACCCCATGTCCTGAGCAGAAAAGCTCCAATCCAGAAATGGCCTCTGCAAAGGGGCCTAGGGACCCAAGCCCCACTTTGGGTCCTTGGCTTCCACCCCCTCACTATTTCCTCTTTAGCAACAATGCTCAAGGAGCGGGTGAATTTGGGTGAGCTTTGTAGCCAGACCCAAGTTCATGCCACAGAAGGCTGCCCCAGGCGGGTCTGTGAGGCCAGGCTGTTGCTCACCCTGACAGGCACTGGAATGAGGGGCTTGCTCAGTAGGCTGGTCGCTGCTGCTGCTGTTGCTGCTGCTGCTGCTGCTGAGCGCCCTGACCCTCCTCCCTCCCTTCTGCCCCAGGCCCTCCCTCCCTTCCGCACAAACCGGAAATCACTGCCTCCAGCACTTGGGATCAAAGGTTGTCTGTCAAACAAAAACTGACCTGACCCCTTTTGCAAAGTGATTTGACAATAAATTTCAAGAGCCAAAATATGTTTCCATCCCTTCATCCTTCTCCTGTTAGATTATTCATATCAAGTAAATTCCCAAAAGGGAAAGAAAAGTTTGTACACAAAGATCTTCTGTGTAGGCGCAATTATTCATTCAATAAATATTTCTTGAGTTCCTCCTGTGTGTCAGACACAGTGCCAGGAGGTGTAATCAAGCTAAACAAGGCCCTGCCCTCCTGGGGACTGTGTTATTATTGGAGAGAAAGACAATAAAAACCCACATAAATGAGTAAAGTAATATATTTACCAAATTCAATGCAGAAAATTAAAGGTCTTTTAAAGAGAACTGGGTGGCTGCTCTAGAGTGGGTGGTTAGGGAAAGTCTGTCAAATGTCACTAAACAAGATGACATTTAAGCTGAGATTCTCATGACAAGAAGGGGCAGCCATATGAAGCCCCAGAGAGAGCCTTCCAGAAAGGGAGGCCTGTGGTCCAGGCAACTGCAAGAAGGCTGGTGTGGCTGGCTCATGGAAAGCAAGTGATGGGAAACAAGGTCAGTGGGGGGGGGGGTGCCAAATCAATAGGACTTTGGACAGCACAGGTGAGATGTATGGATTTTTTTTATTTTTATTTTTATTTTTTAAAATATATTTTATTGATTATGCTATTACAGTTGTCCCATTTCCCCCCCTTCATTCCCCTCCCCCCTGCACACCCCCTCCCACCCACATTCCCCCCTTTAGTTCATGTCCATGTGTCATTAAGTTCTTTACCTTCTACATTTCCCACACTATTCTTGCCCTCCCCCTGTCTATTTTCTACCCACCATCTATGCTACTTGTTCTATGTACCTTTTTCCCCCTCTCCTCCTCCCATTCCCCTGTTGCTAACCTTCCATGTGATCTCCATTTCTGTGTTTCTGTTCCTGTTCTACTTGTTTGCTTAGTTTGCTTTTGTTTTGGGTGTGGTTGTTAATATCTGTGAGTTGGCTATCTTTTTACTGACATATTTTTTATCTTCTTTTTCGTAGATAAGTCCCTTTAGCATTTCATATAATAAGGGCTTGGTGATGATGAACTCCCTTAACTTGACCTTATCTGAGAAGCACTTTATCTTCCCTTCCATTCTAATTGAGACCTTTGCTGGATAGAGCAATCTTGGATGTAGGTCCTTGACTTTCATGACTTGGAATACTTCTTTCCAGCCCCACCTTACCTGTAAGGTCTCTTTTGAGAAATCAGTTGACCGTCTGATGAGAACTCCTTTGTAGGTAACTACCCCCTTATCTCTTGCTGCTTCTAGAATTCTCTCCTTCATTTTAATCTTGGCTAATGTAATTATGATGTGCCTTGGTGTGTTCCTCCTTGGGTCCAACTTCTTTGGGACTCTCCGAGCTTCCTGGACTTCCTGGAAATCTATTTCCTTTGCCAGATTGGGGAAGTTCTCCTTTATTATTTGTTCAAATAAGTTTTCCACTTGTTGCTCTTCTTCTTCCCCTTCTGGTACCCCTATAATTCGGATGTTGGGACATTTAAAGATGTCCTGGAGGTTCCTAAGCCTCTCCTCATTATTTTGAATTCTGGTTTCTTCCTTCTTTTCTGTTTGGTTGTTTCTTTCTTCCTTCTGGTCCACTCCATTGATTTGAGTCCCAGTTTTCCTCCCATCTCTATTGGTTCCCTGTGCGTTTTCCCTCATTTCACTTATTGTAACCTTCATTTGTTCATCTAATTTGTGAGCAAAATCAACCAGTTCTGTGAACATCTTGATCACCAGGGCTTTGAACTGTGCATCTGATAGGTTGGCTATCTCTTGGTCACTTAGATGAATTGGCTCTGGGGCTTTGATCTGTTTTCCCGTTTGAGCCATTTTTTGTTTTGTTTTTTTATTTGTTTGTATTGTTTTGGTCTGGTCGCGCCTGTTATGTAGTGAGGGGCGGAGACTTAGGTATGGGCACCACACTACCTTGTACCCCATTGTTCAGTTCTTCTGCAGCCCTAGGAAGTCAGTGGTCCCTTCAGTGTGTTCCCCCCACCCCCACTGCCCCAAACAGACCTAAAGGGCTTCACATCAGCTCTTCCCTTACATGGCCCACTTGTAGTGCATGGAGCAATGTTCTGCACCCAAACCAGCTCTGGGTGCTCAGGCTGGCCCTGAACAGTGCCACCTGTCCTTTGCCTTGTTTGTCTAAGATGGCCCCCATCTCTCATCTTCTAGGTTTCTCTGGCGGCTGTCAAATACCAGTCCACCATGTTTCCCCATCTCAGACTGCCGTGGACACGTGCTCAGCTCTCTGCGTGACTCCACAAAGCCCCTCTCTCTTGACTTGACAAGGGGAGACACACAGCAGCTTTCTCCACCGACATCTTTGTTCAACCCTGAACTCCTAGTGGCACAGCTGGGGTCTCAGGGATCTTTCTACAGCACCATGCTGCTCAGCAGTGTAAGGGTGGGCATGCGCACACACCCACATCGGAGAGGGGAATCCAAGACGGATCCCCGGGGGACTAGACCACGTGTCTCCAAGGTTAGCTAGTACAAGGCAGGGCGGTTCCCATCAGGCACAGTGGAGAAGGCTCCATGGACAAGGTGACCTCTGAGCGGGGTCTTGAAGAATGACTGAGAAATGGATGAGCTGCAAAGACATCTTTTCAGAGAGAGGAAATAATGTGAGGAAATGCCCAGCGATGGGAAAGAAGGGAGGTACACAGAGACCTCTGGGAGGCCTGTTTACATGAGACAAGTGGACAAGAAGGCCAAGCCAGACCCAAAAAGCAGAACAAGGGGGTTGGATTTTTTCCTGCAGGAAGTGAGAAGTTTTGAAGGTTTTGAACCGGGAAGGGAGGATGGTTTGAGAAGGGCAGCAACTAATTCTTAGTGAAATGTGTTCTTCATTCCCTTGTGTCATTAACCAGAACATCATTAAGAAGAAAAACAGAACAAAAACCTTCCAGGACCTGCTTTCTTTTCCAGGAAAACCCTTGCCGTTTGGAACCTCCCACGAGTTCAGTTTATAAAGATATCCAATCCTGTTTTTACTAGGAGTGAAGGGGCATTGGAGCAGCTGCCGGTCTCAGGACCCCCCTCCCAGCTCTGGGGCTCTCAGCTTCAAGCCTGAAGGGGCTGCTTGACCCATCTGCCACTGGCCCCCAACGCAGCCCCTGGAAGAGGCTGGGGATAGGGGCTTCCCTTTCTGAGCAGAAGAACCATAAAAACCTTGCCCCCCTAAGCCCGGCCACCAAGGCTCCACCCTGTGCCCACTGGAGCCAAGTGGGAAAAATCCAGCAGGCCGCAGAGCCAAGAACACAGCAGGTTGGATTCCAGTCTCCGCTCTCTCCCTTCCCTTTCTGATCTTGAGACCTCGCTCAGCCTCTATGTCTTAATTTGTATAATGGAAACAAAGCCACCAACCTCACAAGGTTGCTGTGAAGATTAAACTGGAGAGAATTTGCCAGCCTAGCTTCACATAGCAGATGCTCAGTAAATATCCCTCCACTCCTTCTGCCGACATCTCTCTGTGTCTCAGTTTCCTTGCCTATTAACTGTGGTGGGGATTCAAGGACAAAGTTAAACCTGGTAAAACTCCTAAGCCTCTGCCAACGCAGAGGCCCTGGGGAGAGCAGAGGGCCTTTCTTGGCCATGTCTGAGCTCTAGAAGCTGTTTATTCTTTTACTATTTTCAGCAATGAAAAGAAAAAACCACAAAACCTGGCACATACTTGGCATGAGCCCTGCACCCCGCCCCGCCCCGCCCCCTGCCCGTTACCACCATCTGACTCAATTTCCCCATCCCTAAAGCTGTTGAGTCTGAGACAGGTCCCATCCTCCTTCCTCACCGCCCCCCCCCCCGCCCCGCCCCGCAACTGTCCACTAGGTTGAGAAGATGGTGCCCAGCAGAGGGCGCTCTGAATACAACCTCCAGGCCAAGGCCCTGGGGAAAGGCACCAGGCCAAGGAAAATTCTAGTGGAAAAAACGAAGGATCCAGGTTTATGAGTCCCAGACTTTGAAAAACAAAACTGCTGAGCTGTCTCCTGAGTTAGGGAAAAAGAACACCACCGCTGCCTCGAGATTTCCAGGAAACAATTTGTGAAGGCTTTGGGCAACGCTGGCCTGAGGACTTGCCGGGGCCCAGCTGGGTCTGATGCCCTGGGCGGTGGGGGATGGGCGTGGGTGGTGTGCCTGTGGGAACGCAAGTGGTCGTCAGGTGTCCTTGGCTACAGTGGGTCTACACACCTGTGTGGGAGTTGGTGTGTGCCTACGCACAAGCCCGCAAGTATTGAGCACCTTCTGTGTCCCGCGGGGCACAGTGCTAGGTGATAGGGATACAGCAGCAAATAGCAGTCTGAACTCAGAGCTGAGCTTAGTGAGGGAGGCAGATTAGCAGGCATTTCCGTTCACAGTGCAGGCGTCTGGGAGGCGGTTTGTGTGGCCGTTCAGACCACTGGCTTTGCAGCCAAGGGCTGCGAGTCTACACGGCCTTGGAGATCTCCAACACTGAGTCCCCCTAGCTGGAAAGTGAATACATCACAGCGCCATCCTAGGAGATAACGTGTGTGAATGTTTGATGACTCGTCTCTGCTACGTGCACTCAGGGTCTGCCCCTGGATAAACACAAACTGTGGGCAGAGTCCAGTCGGTGAGCAACACCGGGGAAGCTGGCTCCTCTGCTCAGGGTGTGTGTGGGGGGAGCTGGGCTCTGTCAGAGGCTGCAGAGAGTTGTCCACAGACACGGTGTGTGGGGATGACTGTTTGGCTTGAGTCTGGGGTTGTTTGGGGCTCATACAGTGTTCTAAAAATCAAGACATTTCACATAAAAGCCCCGATCTCCAGTGTCTCCTGCAACTTCAGAGGATCTGTCTGTTCTGCGAGCATTTGCATGTGCGCACCTCCATGGCACGGCCTCTGCTTCCCGCTGATGTGCCCTTCCCAGGAGCACCCTCTCTCCTGGCCAGTCTCCAGCCCTGTCCTTGGAGGAGTGCCAAGGTGGCTTGGGAGGGCTCATGTGCAGACATGTTTTCTGCGAAAGGAGAAGCAGGACCAGGCAGGAGCGGGTGCCAGGACCCTGGCCTCCCCAGGCCACTCCAGTTTCAGCCAGCACAGCGGCCAGGGAGAGCTGTGGGCTCTCCCCCAGGCTCTCCGGCCAAGGGGCTGGACACTGGTTACAGAAAACAGAAACCGAGGACGGCAGCTAGACAGAGTGGCTTTTTTGTCCATCAGATCTTACATTTTAAACTTCCTCAATTATAGTTCAAAATGATTAAGGCAATGATCTCCCCTGAAACTGTTGCTAGCTGTAACATGGTTCTTTTAAAAATGAGCAAACTGACTCATAGTAGAAGCTAAAAATGTGTTTGTTAAATACATTTTGGGGACCCACAGAGGTGAAAGGCGGAAATGATATTTTCCTGGATCCTGTTAAGATGGCAGATTGGTCTCTCTTAATAGGCATTTACCGTGCCCACCTCGATCCCACATCGCTGGTGTACAAGATGTACGCAAGGCACATGGCACCTACACACACAGATATGCCCTGTTCTCAGGCCCTTCTGTGGAGAAACGGACAGATATCCAAAGAGACGTGAATGCAGGAACAAAAAAGGTAGGGTATTATTGAGACATTTTGGGACAAAATGGCACCAGAACATAGAAGAGGCCTCTGGATGTCTGACCTACTGTGTAAGCTCATGCCTCTCCCTGGGCCCGTTTCCCATCTTCTCAGAGGAGCGTGTCAGAAGAGACCAGCAAACACCAACCCCGCACTCGGCCTTCCCTGCCCCCAGCGTGGGCATTCTCAGAGGTACCACGGGCTGCCACTCGGTTCTCAGCATCTTACTCCCCACCCCACATTCTTGCTTCCAAGTCCCGCCAATTCATCTGGCCCGAGCTCTTAAAAAAAAACAAAAACAAAAACAAAAACAAAAACAAAAACAAAAACAAAAAAACAACAACAATCAAAAGAGTGCTTCACATTCTTTTTCTTGGGGAAAAAAATAATGCCTGGAGCCCCAAAAGACCAGGGCATCTAGTGGCAGCTTTCAGCATCTGTTATAAAGGTTCCTGGTGCAGGTGAGGAGAGCAGCTCACAGACAGGTGGAAGAGTTGTGCCCTTTCCACAGCACCAGGGTTTTCGTGGGTACAGGGTTTGCCCGGAGGGATTCCTCCGAGGTCACTCTCCCACTTTGCAGATGAGAAAAATGCGACACCAGAGTGGGAGGGACTTTCCTGCAGTCGACAGCAGAGCAGGCAGGTGTCCTGATTCCTGAGGAAGAGCTCTCCCACTCCCTGATTTTCTCTCTCAGGCTGAATCCTCAGGATGGGACAGGGACCGCGAGGCTGCACCCTTCCACTGCCAGACAGTGACTGCTGCTGAGCCAGAAGATTGAGTTATTCTCATTCCGCACCAGCCCAGAGCCCAGGAAACCTGACTTCACAGAGGGAAGTGTGAGAGAATAGTAACTCCGTAGCCCAGCAAAGGGCCTTGGAGGCCAGGCGTGTCTGCCTTTGGGAAAGCCTTTACGGTCAAAGTCCGTGGAAGTAGGAATCTGACCCACGGCTGTACCAATCTCTTAGAACAGGGCACTGGGTGGCCAGTGATGGCAAAGAGAAGCAGCAGGTTGGCTGGTATTAAAGCCAAAGATAGTCGCTTTCCTCGCTATTGGCATCTTAGGAGCTTCTCTTCTCAAAAGGTCCGTCTGCCAAGCCATTCGCCGGAACCACGTCACCATCCCCTGAGTGCCGCCGGTGCCCCCATGCTATGCTGAAATCTCCACTGCACTTTCAAAGGGGCCAGTCCCACAAATCACTGGAAAAACCCTAGGGGCACTTCTAGAGCCTGCAGTTCAAAGACCCTCAGGGGTGCTTCGTTTCTGTCCCCGAGAATCTGGAAACCTGATGAGACAGGGAAAATCACCAGCCATAGAAACTCCCTTCAACAAACAACCCCAGATTTCTTTTCAAATGTTTGTTCCAATGCCACTTCTAACTTTATAACACCCTCAAAAAGGCCAGGCCGAAGATGCTTACCAAATGTTTTCTGGTGGTGGTGAAATCATCATTAACTATTGTTAACGGAAGCCATAGTGTTTATGGGTAGTCTCTTCCGTATTAAGTCATTCATTGAACAAATGTTTACTGGCTGCTTCCCATGTGCCTCGCACGGAGCTACTCCCGGGAAGACAATCATGAAGAATGAAGACACAGATTTACTTTAGCGACTTTAATTCATTTAATTTCCCACCTTCATATAACTCACATATTCTAGAGAGGCAAAACGAAAAAAAACTAGTGAATAGGTGCATTTTGTAAATTGCTAGTTATAAGTGCAGTAAAAACCAGGATAAAGGTTAACAGAAGGAAACCTGGGGGATTTTGAATCGTCACCAGAGCAGAAAATGCAGAGTGTAGGCTGTAGTTTTCACAGTGTCATTCGGTGTGTTTCTTTGTTTTGTTGTTGATATTAGCTGCATATAAGTTACCACCGGGAGGTATTGAATCGGGGTTGCTGAACCCAGCACCATCTGGTCTTCTAATCTACTGGTGACTGATAACCAGCAGTCATCTGTCCAATTAAGTCTTCTGATTCAGGAATCAGAAGTTATCAGAGGAGATTAAGATGATGCTAACAGGAAAGCTCTTCATGAGTTGTTTTTACTAAACACAAGCCATGGATGTGACAGGGACGAGGCTCGATGCTGTCAACGGATAGAAGCAATACAGGGCGAGGTTGGTTTTTTATAAGCAGAGGGAATGAGAGCCCGTTCTGGACTCCGCGGTTTAAGGGACCTTGACAAACAGGAGCGTGGCTGTCATCAGGATGCACTCACTGGGTTCGCTCACGTCGAGGATGTAGCAGTCTCGAGGCTAAGAGCCCCGTCTGCCTCATTCTCAGCTATAATCCGGGGCCCTGCTCATGGCCGAACACACTATAAACCTTCGCAATAAATACATGGGGGGTGTGGTCGATGACAGTGTCTGCAGCAGCGGTGACCCACCATCCTTCCCTTCCACCCTCCACGGAGCCTACCTCCCCCCAGACTGGGCTCTCAGCTTCCTTCTCCCCTCCAGCCAGTGCTCGGAGAAGACTCTCTTCCTGGCACTTACCCCAAGTGTGGGTCGCCACGCCTGGGCTCCTCTCCTCTCCTCTGCTCTCCCTGAAGGACATGGTGATCTGTCTGTCTCTTGTTAAAGAAATGCCAGGAATTAGGAGACACTGGAGACTAGGCTGGGGTATTGGCTGGGATAGGAGTTGGGTGGCCCCCTTCCTACACCCCAGGCCTGGATTTTGTAAGCTGAGAACAACAGTGAGCAAAAGATCAGGGGTGCGGGGAGTGGGGGGTTAACTCTTCCATTCTTGTCACCTGACAAATGAGGATTCGGAGGCCCAGAGAGGGGAAACAACTCGCAACCCGCCAGTGAGAAGCCAGGTGAGATACCAGCGTGGTGTGAACCAGTAGAGAGAGCACACGAAGCCTGGAGTGACTGCCCTCCCCCATTCCGGGGGGGGGTCCAGTTCTGGCTGCTTAACCTTGACCAAGTTACCAAACTCTCTAAGCCTTCGTTTTCCCATCCGGACAGTAGAAAATGGTTTTCTCACCTCTTCTTGGTGATTTTAGTAAATGGAGCAATTCATGTGATACTCTTAGAGCGGTCTCTCATATTAAATATAGGGCAGTCACTCTTATTGTCACTGCTCGTATTTTTAATCACAACCACAGACCCCAATCCTCCAGATGCTTAGGCTCTAGTCTGGTCCTGCCTCCCTCAGGCCGGTGTCACCTCTCCCTCCTCCGATGCCTTTGGCTACCAGCAACCTGAGCTATATAACACATGGAAAAGCAGTTGTCAGAGAAAACTTGAACAGCAGAGGCAAGCCAGTCCGGGAGACAATCCCAGTTTTCATATCTCATTAGGTTCATGATTTTCTTTTTTAAATTTCTTTTAAGGCTTGTGATTTTCAAACTGCGTATTGAGCCAAGAGGTTAGTATGGGGAGGAGAGAAGCCCAGCGCACAGACCCCTGGCCACGCGCTCTGCTTAACAAAGCATCTCTGCTTCTAGCTAGTTTATATATTTGGGCTCCAAGTTAGAACGTATTCAAAGGCACAGTCCTACAACTAATACAAAGTTTGAAAAACCTAACATGTTCTATGATCTTTATGATCATGTTCTGCTTAAAAAATGTATGAACTATAATTTTTTGAATTATTACTTAAAGATTCATTTATTTATCTTCCCACCCTATACCCCCACCCCCATGCCCCGCAAACAACTGGTTTCATGAGTGGAGGCGGGGAGCCCAGAACATACCTCTCCTGACCCCTAGTCCACTGCTCATTTCAATATATAAACATAGCCTCCAATACATCCCTACAGAGTTCGGACAGGGGCAAAGGGAAGGAAGACACATCCTTTCATCCCAATTGTCAGGGCCTCCTCAGTTTTCACCATTTTTCTATTCTGCATCTGAAAGAGGATTAAAAACCTCTAGGAAACAGGGCAGGCCAGGAGGTGGTCAGACCCTTAGGGAGGGGTCACAGGTGCTCCATCATCTTCAATGCAGAACGGCTCACAAAGCTAATTTCCAAGTCCTCCTTTCCCTTCAGTCCTTAGCTCCTTGCAGGAGCCGGTAGCTCAAAAGACTACAAGCCTAGGCAGGCAACTTTAAGGTCAAGAGCCCGACAGCTAAAGGATCGGGACCAAAGTGGAGAAGGAAAGCCTTCTGGTTCCTCTTTGAAGGCAGAGCAGACATGGACGTGAAAGGGACCGCGAAGGCCCCACCAGGCCCTCCTTCTCTGGGTTCGCTTTCTCCTTTCTCAATCATGGTCCCACGCTCAGACCACCAGATGGTAGGCCTTAGCCAGATGGGCTACTTTTCTTGTTAAGTTTATTTTTGAAAGAAAATTTTTCTCCTGGGTAGAGATGAGTGGTCTCCAGAGGGTTTCATTTCCTTTCTGAGTCAGGTTCAGCCCCATGAGGCTTGGCTTTCGATTTCTGCAGCCTTGCTGCTCCCTGAGCTCTCAGAGGTCCCCCGGTGATGCCCCCTCTCCTTTAAGAGCCCCCCAAAATAAGCTGAGTGACTACAGATAAGTTTTTGGTACTTTCCAAAATTAAACTATTTCCCTTGGTAAATTTCCACCAAGTGAGTTCATTAATCTGAAAACAGGATGTGGCACATGAAGAGGGTGAGGTCAGGCTGCCTGTTCATTTACACTGGTTTGGGGCGGAGAGGAAGGGGTGGGTGGGAGAGAAGGGAGACCAGAGAATGGCTTTTGTAGGCCCCAAGTCCTTCATGGAGTGGACTGAGAATCCAGGAATTTTTAAATCGGAGACTCAAAACTCTGAGTCCTTTTTGCCCCCTTAGAACTGAAAGTCTCCACAGAGACCACGTCTGGGCAACCTCCCACGGATTGCCTGTCTTGGAGGCCCTGGGAGACCTCCTGCTGTTCCAGAACAGGTGTCTCCCCTCCAGGGAGGACCCAGAGGCACTCCTTTCACGGGAGGGTGTCTGCCCTGCAAGCTTCTGTCAGAAGGTGGTTCCAGGTGAAAAACAAACAAACAAACAAAAAACCCACCAAAGAACTAAAACACAGTTCCCAACTCCAGCTGGGTGTCAAGACAAAAAAAGGGACCCTAATACCTAAAGAGAATTTAATGGGTGCCTCTGAGTAACTAAAACAACAAAGGAGGCAGCTCACTCCTCAGCTGACAGTCCTGCGAACCTTCGAGGTCTGATGGAGAAGACTTTGTCAAACGCGCAAAAATATAGGAAGATTGTATTTCATAACAAAAATTCTATCTCAACCCCAATTCCATAAGTATTTTGATTGAAAACACAAATTCATAGGGAATAAGTGTCTGTGTGTGTGTGTTTTATAGACGAAAACAGAAATGGTTCCTTCAAGCATCCAGTTTTGTAAAAGCACCCTGCCTATCCACCAATTTGTACCGGCCCTTTGCTTATTGCGCCAATCAGAAAGGGTGTACGAGCCTAGCACTGCGCTAGGCTCTTCTCAGGACTCCAAGACGGTAGGACTCGGTTCCCCCCTTGCTCAGCCCACCTCCACGCAGGGTTTCTGGCAGGCAAGCGCCAGGGGTGGCGCAGGCCTCAGTATCCCCATTACCGGGAAGCTCGCCCCGCCCCCGGGGGGGTTCCCCGAGCCGATTCGGGCTGCGGAGACCCGCCCCCGCCCTCTCCGGCTTCCGCCGCCCGGCTACGTCCTCCGGGCCCCACCGGAAGCTTGCGCTGGGCCGCGGGGAGGCGGTGGCTGCGGCGGAGGCGCCGAGGTTGGTCGCACTGCACCCCGCCCCCACCCCACACCCGCCCCACCCCCTTGCCGCCCTGGGACTGCGGGCCGTGCTTGGCCCCCGCGCCTGGCCCCGCGCTCCTCGCCCTGAAAGTCCCAGGTGCCGTTCGCTCGGGCGGGGGCTCCCCAGTGCGGGGCTCCCCACGCGGGGTCCAGGCCCTGTAGTCGCGGTTGTAGAGCCCAGCCGGGACTCACGGCCCCAGCCCTTTCTGCGGGCGCCCGGGCACCGCTGGGGTTAGCTCATTCGTGAATAGTCGCGGGTCCTGCTCGCTGCTTACTCAGCAGAAGTAGTAGCAGTGGTCAGAGGACAGCACCTGCCAAAGTGGGATTGGTGGGGACAGAGCTGGGGGCCACGCAGGCAACCCGGGTTGCGGGAGGCAACGGAATCGCAAAGGCGAGCGCCCAGCCCCATCCTTCGGGCGGCTTACGGAGCCTCCAACGGAAAGTGGGATCTGGCCCAGGTGGGCCCAGAAAAACAAGTGGGGAGATGTGGCTGCGCGGATCCGGGGAGACCCAGAGAGGAAGAGAATTCTAAAGGAGGGGCTCGGAGTCGTGCCAGGTGCTGGCCAGAGGGCTGGTTGGGTGAAAACTGGGTCAGGCCCAGGACGCTGGCAACATTGAGAACCTTGACATTGAGAACCTTGGGGCGGTGGAGCACCTGCGCAGGCAATCTTTTCTAGAAGTTCACGTCAAGGAGGAGAGAGTGTAGATAAGACGGAGGAACTGGGATGAGGGTGAAGAATGTTTCCAAGCCCGATGTGGGCTTAGAGCCCAGGCTGTGGGTTCCGGAGTCCCTACTCACTGTGAGACCTTGGGCAATCACTTAACCTCTTTGAGCCTTCATCTGTGGGATGGAGATGATGACGGTACCTGCCTCGCAGCCTACGTGAAGATCAGATGAGGCGGTGCCTGTGAAAGCACTTCACACAACACTAAAAAGTAGTACTTACCGTTTTTATTATTGGAGCAGCTGGGGCCTATTTTGATGCTGATAGAAAGGGAAGCATTGAAGACAGGGGAGAGAAAGGGCACCGGGCAGCAGGGGACCCAGAATTTGGATGGGGACAGTAGTCTTAGGTGCCTGTCTGTGTCAAACCAAGAGAAGAGAGAACAACGGTTGGGGATACAGGGAAGTTTGCAGGTTTGGGCCACGCGGTGGAGGGAGTACCTTTCTGACAGCCTTGTCTGAAGCAGGCCTCAAGGTCATTTGCTGAGAGGGCCAGGCCAGGTCTGGCCCTGCGGAGGGTGGAGGTTCTGGTTACACTGCAGTGCCAGGGTGCCATGCTCTCTTTGCCAGCAGCCCGTGGTAGCCCCAGTTTTGCTCCAGGAAAGGTGGGCAGTTGAATTTATCTTGGGTCAGAGGACAACATCTGACCTGTTTTGCCCCCTTGCAAGGCTCAAATAAGGTTGATAGGTGGGAAAACACCATATTATAAGCATCATTTACCACTTTAATCCCTTCCCCTGATCTTGAGGAGCTGGGAGGCCTGTGGCTATCATCAGAATAAGTGTCAAAGCCTTTTGAGTACCTCAGTGGGGCCGTACATCACGCCGCACTCTCACCTAAGACCTCGTTTAGTCACGACAGGTGAAGTCGGTATTATTGTTATCCCCATTTTACAGATGCAGAAACTGAGTTTCAGAAATTAAAGAGCTTGTCCCAGGATGCACAGCTAGTAAATGGTATTCTTAAGATCTAAGCTCAGATTTCTCAGACCTCAAAGCCCATGAGCTGAAACCATTATAAAAGTTTGCAAACCCCTCACTAGCTGCCCAGCAGGATGGAAAGAAGTGGAAGGATCATCTTTTCCATTAGATGGGTGAAAAAGCAGAGGGTGGGTGCTCTGGCCTCCATCCGGGGCTCTGTAATCTCCCCCGCTTGGCCTTGCTGTCATCTCTCGTATGGGTGAAGGAACACAGAGCTTGGTCCCACAGATGTGGCGCAAATCCTGCTCCACTGCCAGGGGCTGTGTGACTTTGGACCAGGCATCCTGCTTCTCTGTGCTTATATGTGGCCACAGAATTCCCAGCAGGCTGCTTTAAGGAATAGGAAGGGAAACAGTGCCCAGCCCACTGTAGGACACTCCAGGAGCCACGGTTCCCACACAACAGTGGCTCTGCGTCCCACTTGGCCATTGAGACCACCAGCTCCCTGCGGCCTTGTATTTATTTAGAGCTTTGCTCTCCTCAGGGCCAGGAAGTGGTAGTGCCTGACCTGGGTATGTGGCCATCTATGACTTCCTTTGCGGGGGCCTTGAGGAGCGCCTTGAGCAGTGTATGGTTAGGAGGCCTTGGACTTGAAAGAAGGGGAGGGCCCTGCGTTGTCATGGTGACAGATGAGGAATGCCAGTGGCAGGGCCATCAGAAGCTTCCTCCTACTCTGGTTGCCTTGCCCATAGGGTCCCAGAATCTTAGAGCCCAGAGGAGCCTTGGAGACCATCTGTTGCGGCTCATTTTTTTTTACAGATGGGGTAACTGAGACCCGCTGTGAGGGAGTGACTTTACCTGAGACACTGGACGGGCCAAAGCCAATGCGCCTGGAACTTGCCTTTTTAGATCTGACACCAGGACCTGGGGATTTCCACCAGGACAGTGAGCACTCCCACTCAGAATTCCAGGCTGTTCAGAGGCCCCAGGGAACAAAGACAAGTCACTAGCTGTGGCTCTCTGTGCCGAGCTTCCTTGGGGCGGGAGGAGGTTGGAGGAAGCCAGCGGCAGCCCGAGGTTCTCCGACAGGGGAACTCTGACTGTGGTTCCTGAAAGTCCGTGACACGGTTGTTTTTTCTCTCTGACTCGCTCTCTTGCTCTCTGTCACTCTGAAGAATGACTGGACACTCCTAGAGCCTTCAGTCAGCATCCAGGGGATTTTCTTTTTTCACCGCAAAGGGTAATTCCTGCTCCATCCCTGCTGTGACTCAGCTGTGACGTCGAACCACCCAAGTCAGTGAGAAGATAAAGTCATCAGACGCCTGCTCGCCAGAAAGGGTGGCCCACGCCAGAACTCACCTCTGCTCTCAGCACAGACTCCACGAGGCTGGTCCCCACCCCAGAGGAGCTTAGCCGGCCCCCCTGGCCTGGCTGGGACCCCAGGATGGCCTCTGGCTCAGCCAGTGGCCCCCGCCCAGCCCCTGATGAGAACGAGTTTCCCTTTGGGTGCCCCCCCACCGCCTGCCAGGACCCACCAGAGCCCAGAGCCCTCTGCTGCACCACCTGTCTCTCTGAGAACTTGAGGTGAGGGGTCAGTGGGAAGAAGGGTGCCAGGGAGGGACCTGTGATGGGAGACAAGGGTGAGAGGAACCTGTGGCTTTGGGCAGGTGACTTCATCTCTCTGGGCCTCACTTTCCACACCCTCTCCTTGCAGTCCCTGTTGCTGCTGCCCCTTCTGACTCTTGGTGGGAGAAGTAGCCACAGACAGATGTTGGCTGCCACAGCAGAAGGCTGTCCAGGGCGGGGAGAGCCTCAGGCCCAGCTGGGCTCTTTACTTACTGTGAGGCCCAGTGCGAAGTGCTTCGCATCTCGAAGCCTGGTCCTTCTTTCTTCTCTGTAAAATGCGGGTAAAGCTATTTTCTACCTCAGGAGTAAGAGGCACGGTCATTAATGTCCCAGAAAGTTTTTGTAATAGTGAATATAAGCTTTCTTAGTAAATGACGAACTACTATACGAATATACCTCCTTCCACAATATTTCCCATCACCTTGTACTGTTTGCTGAGAACAGTTTTAAAGGGAACGAAGATACTATGTTTATATATGTATGTATTTATAGGTGATATATTCAGATTTCATTGAATATGTATATATTTATAAATGAATACCATATTTTTTGGACCATAAGATGCACCTAGGTTTTAGAGGAAAATAGGGGGAAAAATTTGAAGCAAAAAATGTGGTAAAATATTTAATAACATAAATAACATAATATTTCACCAATGTAAATGTAACCAGAACTCAACAGCAGCATTAACAACCATTATTCCTCCCAAATGGGGGGGGAAGGGAGGAGGTGTGTCTTATAGTCTGAACAATAAGGTATATGTGTATATATACACATTTTACACATATTTAAAATATTAGTAACTATAGGTGTGACATCCACGTGATCATCAGCATCCCACCTTAAGCACCTAGTTTGAGCCTACTATGTGCCTCTTTCCTTGGGTCTTCAGAAGAGCTTAGGAAAGGTGGATACAATTATTATCCCATTTTACAGATGAAGACAGTGAGGCCTAATGGAGAGATTAGGTCAGCCTGCCCTGGGTCGGGTTCCTGGCAAAAGTGCTCTATAACTGCTTATGCTCCCAGCGCAGCCTTTGTTTAGGGCTTTACATCATGAGAAGGTGGGAAAACTGAACCAGGCCAGTTTGAAAAGTTCAGATGTTTTGATGAAGTTGGGGGAGGTGTGGCCAAGGAAAGGCCAGGTTGTGGGGGTGGGGTGGTCAAAGCTTGGGCTTTTGCACTGGGGATCTTGGCTCCTCTCCTGGTTCTTCCAAAACCTGGCAGAGGTGGGGAGGGAGCTGATCGGGTATCGAAGGGACCCAGGCTTGAGGCGTGCAGAGTTCTGCCCAGCTCTGCTCCTGACACTGTCTGCCCTTGGCCAATCCATGTGCCCACCAAGGCCTCGCGTTTGGGGCCTGGCCAGTGGCTCTGACTGTGGATCAGAGTCCCTTGGGAGCTTTGTAAAAGCCTGGAGGCCGATGTGTCACCTGGTAAGAGTCTGACACCCACTCCTGGTGAAGAACCTCAGGCCAGGTGTTCTCTGAGGCCCCTTCTCATTCTAAGCAGCCATGCTCATCTGTAATCTACGGTCATCTACACCGAGGAGACCAAAACCAAATGGAGTGAAGTGGAGAACAAATATAGCCACACATCCACAACCCCTTACCTGAACCTCTGGCTCAGGTGTATTTTGAAATTCAGAAATTTTTCAGATTTCAGAAAAGCAAAGCAACGCATTAATACATAATTCTTCCAGTGGGAGATTGGGGCAGCACCTTATAATCAAGCCTACTACTATTTCCGCAATGAAACAAATATGCACACTCAGTGGGGTACCAGCCTCCAGTCACTTCGGGTCAGGTTTGGCTGCCAAAGACGCTCACTGCAAACTGCGGAAGACAGTGGGTGCCCGGTGCTTCTGAGGTTTGGGAGTGGAGGGTCTGGGATTGTGGACCTGCATGCTCACTGGCATCAGGCGCCATGCTGGGCAGGGCCTAGGTTTTTGGAGCTTTCAAAACAGAGGTTGTTGCCAGGGCGTCGTGAATGTCTCCCTCAGCCAGATTTGTTCATGTGTCTTTAGGAACAGCGAGGATCGGATCTGTCCCAAATGCAGAGGAGACGACCCCCAGTCTGTAAGCCCAGGAAGCCTTGTCTCTCAGGAGAAGGTATGTCGGCGCGCCCAGGCGAGGGCATTTGTCCGTTTTCTCCATTTGTCAAGGTTGAGGCCAAGTAGACAGCTGCTCACACAGTCCCTGGCAGGCGCTTCCCTCTTTGTGCTGAGCCTGGACTGAATTCGGTTTGTAAACAGTGAGGGGACTGACAACAGGCTGGTGAAGCAACTCGCCCAAAGCCACCTGACTGATGGTGACAGATTCAGGGTGGGAACAACAGCCTAGACCGGTTGCCTGCAAACCACAGCCTACAAGTCAAATCCAACTTGTCAGCCCACGAGCTAAGAATGGTTTTTATATTTTAGGTAGTTAAGAAAAAAAATCAAAAGAAGAATGCTATTTTGCAACACCTGAAAATTATATGAAATTCGAACTCCCAACTCCCGTGTCCGTAAATACAGTTTTCCTGGCACACAGCTGTACCCGCTCATCTCCCCTCAGACTCGGAGCAGCCGCTCTCGGCTCCCCTCCGAGGTCAGCCACGCCGTGCTCCTGGGAATAAGAGGTGGCTTTGGAAGAGTGAGGGGCCAGAGAGACGTTCTCAGGACCCATGGCCTAGAACCCCATCCCTTTTGGGTTGGAAGGGCCCTCACAGGTCATCTGTCCAGCCCAGAGGTTCTCACATGCCGACCAGAGCTGGTCTATTCCTAAAAACAAGGAAATTATAGTGAGTTGTTTATAAAACTAAATTCTTTCCATTTGTAGAATCAACCTTGACTCTGAGGTTATGCTCTTCCCATACATGTCTTTGTATGATCAAAATGGTAGTGATGGTAAATGGTAGAATTTTTGGCAAAGCCTTTACCTGGTAAATAAAAAGATGGCAATCTTTATGTTAATATCCCAATTAAAAAAAAAAAATAAAGACTCGTATTGATCCATGAGTCCAAAGCTGTAAGAATGGAAGAACCACAGCTCTAACCCTAACTCCCTTGTCTTACACATGGGGCCCCGGCACCCACTGGGCAGCCAGGGTCTCACCCACCCTCCCTGTCCTCACGGGGACGGCCCCTGCTCCTTTCAGCCAGAGGCCCCCCCGCCTTGCCTCACCCCATAGTCCAGGGCTCAGGAACCTGCTGTTCAGGGGTGGTTCTGTATAAATCAGTTCGTGGCCAAGATGACCCTGTGCCTGTGTCTCCCTCCGTAAAACGAGGAGGCGCCGTTTACTCAGCTAGGCCTCTCCAGTGCCTGCGATGTCAGTGGCTGACGGGCAGCGCTCCTCCCACCGGTAGGAACCTGAGGCTTGTGTGTCTCCACCTCCCCCCCTTCTCCCCTCTGCCTCCCATTCAGAGAGTTGGGGGAATATCCTGCCCTGCCTGGAGCTGGTTTCTGGTTTCTGGCTTCGAGGGCTCTCCCCTCCCATTCTCAGCTGCCCCTTCCCCCCAGACCCCCAAGGGAATCACAGCACAGGTCCAATGCATTTTCCCAGAACTTTACAGTCAGATCCATGGAAGAACTTCCGGAGCCTCCCTGTTCGGGCATCTTAGTGCTCTAACCACGGGAGACAGGCAGAAACAGCCCTCTGTGGACCGCTGGGCCCCCTGCACATGGGAGGGCAGGGCTGGATGCTTCTTGAGGCCCCTGCCTGCTTAAATGCTCCAGGCCTGTTGTTTTTAACTTGTTTTAGCCTGACCTCTTAGCAAAATTGATACGCATTCATTGACAACTTTTAGATAATACAGAGAAATGTTAATATCTCTTAATCCAATGGCTTTACCTTTTTCATCTTTATGTGAAATCAGATGACAATGGTAGTGGCCTGATGGAAGGGGAGTCTGGAACCCGGTCCTCTTGGTTACTGCAGTGCCCTAGCCCCTGAGGGACCCTGGGAACTCCTAGGGGCACATTTTGAAACTCGCTTCTTTAAGCCAAGTGAAATGAGTAACGGTGGAATTACAAGTGCGTTGTAACAGACAACAGGGTGGCGGGTGCCGCCTACGTTTGGGGACAAGCGGACCTTTGAGCAGCAGGGGCCTCGGCCCACCCCCACTCTCCCCCACCCCCGCCTGAAGCGGTCATCACTGCACCCCCAGTGGGATGAAACAGTGGTCCAGTGCCCACACAAAGCCACATAATGGAAAGACCAGGGACTCCTCCGCCTCCTGATTCCCAACCCTGATGGAAACTTTGGGGGACTTTTGACCAAAGGAAAGCAGCTGATTATAAGTCAACACTTTGCATACACGGTGATTGCGAAGTTTGTCCATGTCTGGGGAAACCTGGGGAGTGGCGGTGGGTGGAAAGGCCCCGGGCCAGAACCCAGCTGAGCTAAGCCCAGAGGCGCCATCCTCACAAGCGCTTTCCACGCCATCTGCTTATCAGTTTGTCCTCATCCTCTGACTCCATTAGATCGCTGTCTCTCAGGAGCGCTATTAGGTAATAATGTCAGAAGCAGATATTAAAGGATTACTGCTGGCCTAGTTAGAGGCTTGGTTCTTGCCTGGAATAACCTTCCTGTAGAAGTGACAGTGAATAGGGGACAGCCGGTGGATGGGAAATAACATTCAGTTCTCACTGCCTGCGACCCCATGAGTGGGGTTGTTTCCTTCACTCTCTCCCTTCGGAGGCCACTCGAGGTCAAAAGTGAGCTGGCATCTGCTGCCAGTGGCTTGCAATGACGCCCTGATTTACTCCAGAATCAGGAGATGACAGGAGGTCAAGCAGTCTAGTCCGATTTCCGTTCTGTGCTGGATTCCCACCAGGTGGCTGTACGTCCCTCTGGTGACAGGGAGCTCATTATTCCATGTAATGACCACTTCTGCCACAGGGGACTCGGACTATTGTACCGTTTTCCTCTTTGTGTGTACTAAGCTGAAGTCTGCCTGCCTTGGGCCCACACAAGGCAAGTCAGTCAGCTTCCTGTCCTCTGAGCCAGGCCTGCATAGGTGGGAAGAGGTGAATCACCTCCCTCTCGAGTCTGTCCCTAGTCTCTGCGCCTGTGTCCTTTGATGTGTGGTGCCTAGAAAGGCACCCCTGAACCCTTACGCTTCTAAGCTTGACAGTGGCATCCGTCACCTCACTGACCTGGTGGCATCCTGCGTGGGTGGCAGTCACATCCCTATTTCACTGCTAGGTGATACACAGAGGCCAAGAGAGGGGGTGTTCCCGGACATAGCAAGTCACATAGCAAGAGGGAGTCAAAGCTGGCTCCAACACCTGTTTCCCGGGCCCATGGCATCTTCTCTGCCACCTCCAAATGGCAGATAACCCTGAATATTTTAGGCAGGTGTAAATACCACAGTCAGCTGTAAGTGCTGGAGTCCACCAAGGTCTGTGAAAAAACAGGAATGGGCAAGACTACCTTTAACTAGGAGAATCAGGCAGGGCTTCCTGGAAGAGGTGGCAGCTGAGCTGAGCAGAGAGTGCTAGAGAGGATACTGGCCCAGGTACAGGGCAGGGCAGGGCCTGGTGGGCAGAGGCAGACTGACCAGGCCTGCCCTGTCACGGGGGATTACCTCTCCCTCAGCAGCAGCTGGGACCTGAGCAAAAACAGCCCCTCAGTCCTCCCAGACCTCAGGTAGTCTTTGTGCCAGCTCAAGGGTGGGGGCCATGCCAGGCACACTGCAGACCCTCTGTTCTGGGCAGCAGCCTCCCAGAGGCGGCCCCCATGCTCCTGGCACCTTCTAAACGCTCACATTCTCAGAGGCCCACAGGTCCCTGGGTGGGGGGCTCTCAACGGAACCAGCTGCTGACCCCATTACAAAGGGCCTGGGTTCACACCGCATACCCGCAGACTTCCCAGAGGCAGACAGAAGGATGAGTGTTCCCCCAGGGTTGGGATTTTGTGTTCTCTGTTTCTGTTTCCTCCTCAGAGGAAATTCCACTGCAAATTTTATTTTTAGCTGCTTAAAGCATGAGGCCACTTCACAGGGGCCTCCTGCGGCACCAGAGTACAGCAGGCTAAGCACAGGACAGATGTCCCCGTCTTCCTCTGCAACCCTAGCCTGATTCCCTTTTCTGTCCCCTCAAGTCCCTGGCCCTTGGGCAACGCCATCCTTCAGTCAAGGTGAGGATTCCCTGGTGTGGAGAAAGGACCCTGGACATGGCCTCCACATCACCCTTGCCCCAAACTTGCATCGCCTCCTGCAAGTCACTGCCCACCCCTGCTCGAGCTTTGGCTCCTCCACCCACAGGGGAGAAGCAGAGCCCCCAAGCCCCACCTTCCTCCTCCTGGCACCAGGGGGCCCAATGGAGGACCGTGAGCATACAGGTGCTCATTGAGCAGTAAGCCCTTGCAAGATCTCCTAGCTACAGGACAGAAGACCCAAATTCAGTCACCTACTCAAGTGTGCAAGCCTGGTGTGACTGTGAGCGAGCCAGTCACCCAGTTTTCCCATCTGTGTTAAGGTGAAGGTCATCTCGCCCGGCCTGCCACACAGGATGACTGCAGGGATCCTGTGACAGCATCTGAAAATGCGTTGGTCCTGTATAAACGCAAATGCAGTTAGGGGTGCTCCTCACCTGCCCGAGGAAACCCAACGGGGAAACGGTGTTTTATAGACTGACTTAGTAAGCGTTAGAGATGTGAGGACTAAATGGGATGCATGTGTATGACCGCATTAGAGAGAGAAAAACAATGTCCCAAGGGCAGTGCTTAATCGCGGCGAACTACTGCCAATAATACTGCTCCTGATGATGGCTAACATTTGCTGAGGGTTGTGTTAGGCAGAATGATGTTCCCCCAGGATGTCCACATGCTAATCCCATGAACATGTGGCCTTACGTGGCTGTGTTCATCTAGTCGTGTGCTGTCGCAAAGTTCCATGGGCTGGGGGCCCTGAACAGCAGAAGTTTGTTTGCTCACAGCTCTGGAGGCAGGAAGGTCAGGTCAGCATTGGTTTCTCCTGAGTTCTCCCCACTTGGCTTGTAGATGCCGACGCCGTCTTTTCCCCGTGTCTCCATCTCGTCTCCCTCTGTACGTTTGTGTCCAAAGTGTCCAAGTTCTCTTTCCTTACAAGGACACCAGTCCTACTGATGGGTGCCCACCCTGGTGGGTCCCCCTCCGAAGACAGAAGAGGGCCTCCCCTCTTTAAAGACCCCATCTCCAAATACAGTCGTGTTCTGGGGGCCAGGACTTCAACAGATGAACGGGGAAAAGGCATATAACTTAGCCCATAACAGTGGCAAAAAGGACTTAGCACATGTAATTAAATTAAGGGTCCTGAGATGGGGAGAGTATCCCGGATTGTCTTGGTGAGTCCAGTGTAGTCACAGGGGTCCTCGTAAGACGGAGACCAGAGTCAGAGAGAGACAGAAGATGCGCTGCTGCCGGCGTTGCAGGTGGCGGGAGGGGCCGTGAGCCAAGCAGTGCAGGCGGCCTCTGGAAGCTGGAGAAAAAAAAAAGGAAACGGATTCTCCCCTCGAGCCCCCAGAAAGAACACAGTCCTGCCAACACCTTGATATTTAGGAGTTCTGATCTCTAGTACTGTAAGATAATAAGTGGGTATTGTGCTAAGCCATTAAGTTTGTGGTATTTTATTACAGCAGCACTATGTAACTAAGACCAGAATTTACATGCACTATCTTATTTAATCCTCACGATAATACCATAAGGGGAAGTACTATTATTATCCCCATTGTGCAGAGGTGGAAAGTGAGACATGGAGAGGTTTGTACTCTCCCAAGGCCACACGGCTAGTATGGGAAGAGACCAAAATGGGCTTTGCACCCTGACAGGCTGAGTCCAGGAGCCCATCCCCTTAACCCCTGGAGCCCTCTAAGGAATGAGTGACTGATTAACTGACGGCTGCACTGTGGGCAGACTGGGTGGCCACCGAGGCCTCTGAAGGCCTCTCAGGTCACCCCTGCCCCTCCTCTGACAGCCACTGGAGGCTGCCCACAGCCCACATCCATCTGCACATTATAACAATGAAGCCCCTACATCCACGCCTGGCCGGGCTTCTCCCTGTGCGGCACAACCCCTTTGGGCTCCACAGCCAGAGAGCACATGCCCCGCCCCCACCGGCGTGGCGATCCTGAAATTCCACCGTGTTAGCTCTTCCAAACCTTTCCATCCCTCCTATGGCTCTCACTTCGAGCGTAGAGCTGCAGAGGATTCGAATCTGGGACTTGGGGGGAGGTTTAGGGCCTGACAGGTTCTCCCAGTCCATTCACCAGGACCCAGCGCCATGCGGGCATCGGTCCCTCCGTTGTTCCCACAGGTCACTGCACACGCGCCAAAACCAGCGCAGCCCCTCTGCCGAGGCTGCCCTCTGCCCCGACCCCAACAAAACATCTGCTCTCCGCTCTCTGTTAGGAACATCTTGTGCTCGAACCCTGAGGTAGGGGGGGGAGGGGGGCGACCCTTTGCCGGGCTGGGTTTTTCGCCCTAAGCCAAACCATACTCCAGCCCACGCTCTTGTGTATTTTACTTTTAAAGAACAATAACCAATGAGCTTTGTATTTGCTCAGCCCGGAAGACCTCTGGCCTCCCCTTCTACTAATCAAGTCTCCATTGTGCCCCGTTAGATTATTCTTTAAAAAAAAACAAAGCTCTTTGAAAATCAAGATATTCATGTGCAATAAAATTTATTGTAAGTGTACAGTTTGATGAACGCCGGTAAATTTACACATATGTGTGACCACTGCAGGCAGGATGGCGGACGCTGCTTTTCTGTGCCGGAGGAAACTTCCTTGTGCCCCTGGCTACTCAGCGCCCCCCAGCTGCAGCCCCGGGCAGCCGCAGATAGGCGTTCTGTCCCTGTAGCTTTGCCTTTTCTAGAATCTTGTTAAGAGTGGAATCACAGTATGTGTCTGAGAGCCCTCCTTGTTGCTGCATGTCGTCTTCTGGTCGCTCTGACTGCTGAGCAGTGTTCCAGAAAAAACCCACTATCCATTCACCAGATGATGGACATTTGGACTGCATCCAGTGTGGAGCTACACTGAACACAGCTGCCGCGAACATTCACACACACACACACACACACACACACACACACACAAACATATGTTTCAGTTTCTCTTGGGTAAATTCCCAGGCGTAGAATGTGGCCCGTATGATAACTTTATAAGCATAGTTTATGAGTAAGTTGCTTTGTAAATATGGTTTAGCTTTATGAGATACTTCCATAAGTTTTTTTCCAAAGTGGCTTTCCCACCAGCAACATTCATATGTTCCAGTTCCTTTGCGTCCTCACCAAAGCTTGGTGTTGGTGTCCTGCTCTAGTCTCAGCCATCTAGTGAGTGGACAGTGGTACTTCATTGTGGTGTTTCATTTCAATGTGCATTTCTCTGTTGGCTAGTGATGTTGAGCATCTTTCCATGGGCTTGTCATTTATACAATATATCTCCTTTTGTGAAGCATCTGTTCAGTATTTCACCCATTTTTATTAGTTTTTTTGGTTTTCTTCTTACTAAGTTGTAAGAGTTCTTTACATATTCTGGATATAAGCCCTTTCCAGATAAAAGTTTTGCGAAAAATCTTTTCTCCCAGTTCCCCATGGGCTTACTCTTGGAAAAAGAGACAGTTGGCCCTTGAACAACGTGGGAATTAGGGGCACCAACCCCACCTATAGAAAAATCTGTGTCTAACTTTTGACTGCCCCAAAGCTTAACCACTACGTTTGTCCCTCAGTATCCACAGGACGTTGGTTCTAGAACCTCCCACAGATACCCAAGTCCACAGATGTTAAGTCCCCTCTGTAAAACTGTGCAGATCAGAAACAGTATAGGTATTTATTGAAAAGTCCAGCATCAGGGGACCCACACAGTTCAAACCCATGTTGCTCAGGGGTCCACTGTAGCAACGTGTAGGGAGAGCCTGTGCCTGGGCTGCTTCCTCGCTGTTCCCCGTGGGCAGACCCCTTCCCCTCTGTGAGCCTCAGTTTTGCTGTCGGTGAAATGGGAACAAGCAACCCACTGCCTTCCCCACTGCATTGGCAGGGGCTGTAGGAAGAACTGTGACCGTGAAGGTGTTCTGTAAGCTCCTTGGACCTGTAAATAGGTTAGCAGTGTGGTCGAGTTGCTGTTCAGACCTGAGACCCTTCTGCATCCCTGCCCTCGGGCTACACGTTATCTGGAAGGAGAGCAGTGCAGGGCGGGCACTCTGCAGTCACAGTCGGGGGACTGCCAAGGAGGGTGCAGGCGGCAGCTGCGAGGGGCGTCCCCATGGGCTTCGGAGGACGGCGGGGCTCACTCATGCAGCCAGCAAGTCCCAGGTGTCTCCTCTGTGCCAGGCCCTGCCCTCCACACTAGGTGGGGGCAACCGAAGCGTGCGTGGTGATCATGGGGCTGCGTGGGTCCTGGCCTGACAGAAGTAGCCCCACTGCTCAGGACCACAGCAGGGGCCTTGAGCCTGTTTCGAAGGAGGGTCACAGAAGGGGTCATTCAGGCAGAATGAACAGCACCTGCAAAGCCCTGGGGCCCCGCCCAGCACACGCCCTGTTGGATCCCGGTGCTCTGCAGAGAGCCCCAGTGTTCCCACGGGGACTCCCATCTAGTGACACGTTACTCTTTCCAGGATCACCCTGACGTGGCGGCAGATGGAGTTGGGTGCCCCTTTTCCGGTGTTGGCTGTTCCTTCAAGGTAAGCATCTGGGTGTGAGAAGGGATGTCTGTCCACGACAGTCCTGGGCCACTGAGTCTCCCCACTTCAGCCTGTCCAGGATTTTCCTACACTTCAAGGTTCTCTGGATGACCTTCTCAAGCAACAAATCTCACTAGTAAAGCATTCCCACACTCAGGACAGTTGTTCTTAGGTCTTATCTCAGTTAGGGCCTCATTAATTGGGCCCCCCCCCCCCCCGCCTCCCCCAGCCTCTCTCCATGGTGCTGAACCATCACTGCACTCAAAAAGGGGCAGAATTGTTGCTCCTGAGGCTGGGGTGCACATGGCTCGCTGTGGGCATGTGTGATGCCAGGGTCCTCTGCATCCCTCTCACTGCACACAAACCCACTTCCCCTTTGCTGGGTGAATGGATCAGACTTTCTCTGGGAACCTTCTTTGTTTTCACTGATCAGCCCCACTCTCTTGGCAGGGGAGCGCAAAGTTCATGCAGGAGCATGAGGTCACCTCTCAGGCCACCCACCTAAACCTGCTGCTGGGGTTCATGAAACAGTGGAAGGCCCAGCTGGGCACAGGCCTGGGGTCGGGGCCCATGGCCCTGGAGCGGAATCTGTCAGACCTGCAGCTGCAGGCAGCTGCAGAGGTGTCTGGGGACCTGGAGGTGGACTGCTACCGGGCCCCCTGCTCTGAGAGCCAGGAGGAGCTGGCCCTGCAGCACTCCATGAAGGAGAAGGTCCTGGCCGACCTGGAGGGGAAGCTGCGTGTGTTTGAGAACATCGTCGCTGTCCTCAACAAGGAGGTGGAGGCCTCCCACCTGGCCCTGGCTGCCTCCATCCACCAGAGCCAGCTGGACCGCGAGCACATCCTGGGCTTGGAGCAGAGGGTGAGCATGGGCGGCAAGGGTGCCTTCAAGACTGACTCAGGGGTCCCCTTCCCCTCTGCCTTGTCTTGTCTCCAGAGCAGCGTGTCAGCCTTTCTCCTAAGCTTTGTCCCTGCTCACAGCAGTCACGCCTCCATCAAAAAGTATCTGTCCTGTGTCCCAGGACTTTCTAGGTGCTTGAATTTCCCCCATGGTAGGACACTCCCTTCCCAAGCTGCCCATCCATTGCTAGACATTTTCCACCATTAGAAAGTTCTTGCACCGAACTGAAATCAGCTCTTCTGTGACTTCCCTGCATTGTTCCTGGCCCTGCCCCTCAGGGCCCACAAAACAAACCTGCCTCCCAGACCCTGTGGAAGCCCTTCAGAGATGAGCAGTCAGTGGTGATATCCTCCCTGAGTATTTCCTTCTTTAGGTGAAATGCCCCCAGGGCCTTTGCCCCCTCATCACAGCACATCGAGGTACGCCCTTCTTGAATGCTCTGGCTCAGTCCCTAAGAATTCCACACACTCAGAGTGGTGGTCCCAGAACTCCAGATAATCCACTTCTCTGACAGTTCTTGGTTGAGCAGGACTGTCATCCCCTCCTTTGTTCCAGAGCTTATACTTCTCTTAATATGACCAGTCACCATGTTAACATTGCTTTTTTTTTCTTTTCTTTTTTGGCAACATTAATCACCATCTCATGTTGACTTAGGCCTGGATTTTAATTCCAGCTCCATCATAACTTGCTCTGTGGGTGTAAGCAAGTCACCTTCCCTCTCAGGACCACAACTTTCTCATCAGTAAAATGAGGGATTCAATTTCTTGAAGACCACTCACTTCCACTCCTGATTTCCATATGCGAGCACATGCAAGAATAACTTTGTATTCTTTCGAAGGTCAATGGGGAAGCCTACCAGAAGAGCCAGGCCTTGGGTTTGAGCGACTGAGTAACACCTTTGTTTACGCAACCCTTGCCCCAGTTAGAAGGTGGGCTTCCTGAGAGCAGCGGCCATGTCTTCAGTTCATCAACAGACTTCCTGGCTCTATTTGTACGTGCCAGGCACTATGCAAGGCAGGCACACAGAGAGGAAATGGGCATGAGCCCAGCCCTTGGCAGGGGAGACATCTGTCTGGTAGGAAAAGCAGAAGAAATAAATCTCATAAAACTGCTGTAAAGACTCTGTAAGAACTCTAAGAACATAGATGAAAGAGAGAGAGAGAGAGAGAGACAGAGACAGAGACAGAGACAGAGACAGAGACAGAGACACCAGCTAAGCTAGGGCAGTAGCTGAACACTTCCCAGAGGAAGGGCCATGTCAGCCAGATTTCTAATGGGTGAGTAGGAGTCGGCCAGTGGGTAAGGAAGGCAGTGGAATTCCAGGAAGGAGGTACAGCGTGTGCAAAGGCAGATGCATGTGCCTGAAGGAGACACGGTCAGGAAAGCATATTTTCTGGCAGGTCTGTCTCCATATTGAGCCATCCCCAAGCCAGGCCTGGTGTCCCTGGCTGAATGGGCTTCTCCACAGGTGATAGAGTTGCAGCAGACGCTGGCCCAGAAAGACCAGGCCCTGGACAAGCTGGAGCAGAGCCTACGGCTCATGGAGGAGGCCTCCTTCGATGGCACCTTCCTATGGAAGATCACCAACGTCACCAGGCGGTGCCACGAGTCGGCCTGTGGCAGGACCGTCAGCCTCTTCTCCCCAGGTAACACGTCCCCCAGGCACAGAGACACCCCTCGCCCTGGGCACAGAGACCCACAGCATGGGAGCAGCCAGCTCTGTGACTCCATGCTGCATCCAGTCAGACCAGTGTCCCTTCAGGCCACCTACCATGCTGGGACCCAGAGGAGGAAGGTGCCTGGCTCGGCCACAGAGAGCATGGGCTTTTTGATCTGCCATGCCTGCCACCGCCCTGAGTGTCAGTCACATTCTAGAGATAGGAATAAAATTGTCATCGGCTTGGTGTGGAGGTCAGATGCAAAAGACAGTGTGCTGCGAACCAAAGCCTGTGCAAATGCAGGGTGCAGGGGACGGTTCTCACGGGCGAATACCGTCGGACCCCTGCCCTCAGAGAGCCGACAGGCTGAGCCAGGACGAGCGGAAACTAAGTGTCCAATTGTGGGTAGTGCATTAGGAAGCATTGTGTAAATCAGGGCAGTTCTTACTCATTCCTGGGCCCGGGGGCCTGGCACAATGTCTTGCATAAAGTCATTACTCAGTAGATGTTTCCCTTAATTAATTGATTTATGTTTATAAAACAAAGTGCATGTTTGTGCGTAAAATGCTCCAACCTCCGAGCTCTTCCCTGCTCCTTGTCTATGCGTATCTAAGTAAACACACATAAAATCAAGGAAGACATCCGCAGGTGATGATGTGACGAACCACCCCCCTCTCGCCTTTGCGCCAGCTTCATACCTTTCCTGTCCATGCACTCCTCTGATTTACCCAAACCAACAGGGCTGGGATGAAGAGAGGCATCAGGGTCTGTTCCAGACCCCGGAGCAGGGCTGGGCCCCAAAGCCAGGCTCCTTTCCTCAGAAGCAGGGGCAGCCCCCTTCACGGGGTGGCCTCACCTCCAACAGGCAGGCATTTCCTCCTCTCTTCTTTCCAAAGAGGGACAAAGCAAGCAGTGTCTCTGGCTTCCTGTTCTACCCAAATGTAAGGGGCAGGATGAGTCAGACTGTCCGTCTGTCCCTCCTCGGCCCCTTCCTGCCTGCCCCTCACACCCTCCCCCAATCACCCCCTCCCAGAGGGGCCCTTGTGGCGACAGCCACTGGCACCTACACTGCTTAGCCCTTCCAGCTGCCCAGGGGGAGAGCCCGCTGGCCTCTGTGCTTTGTCACCAAAGGGTGAACCATCCCTCAGGGGCCTTTGCCAAGGGTGCCTGGCAGAACTGTGAGCCGCCCTACCCTTCCCCGTCCTCCAGGGGCCCCCAGCCTCTAGGCCTAGGGCAGCAGAAAGAAGTCAGTGTTGAGATAGAGGAGGCCTGGCCCCTAACCCTGGCTCTGCCCCAGCACATTGTGGGGCCAGACACTTCCCCCTGCTGGGCTCAGTTTCCTGACTGTAAAGTACAGGTTGGTTAAATCAAAAGTGTGGTCCTGGGCCAATAGCATCGCTGTCTTCCGTAGGACGTGCAGAGCCCCAGTCCTCCCCCAGCACTGCGGAGTCCGAAACTCTGGGGGTGGCGCCTGGCGATCTGTGATTCTGAAGGCCGTTGACAGCCAGCAGTCTAGACGAGCTCCAGGATGTGGGTCCCCTGGACCATACATGATGGAGAAGACTGCTGGGCTCCAGCCCCAGGTTTCTTAGTTCTGAGCCACTGACCTTGGGCGTGCCTAGCCTCTTGTCCCAGTTTCCTCATCTGCAAAGCCAGCACTCTCCCGATGCCTCTGGGCTGACTCTGCTTCCACATTTCAGCTTTCTACACTGCCAAGTACGGCTACAAGTTGTGCCTGAGACTCTACTTGAATGGTGATGGGACAGGAAAGAGGACCCACCTGTCGCTCTTCATCGTGATCATGAAAGGGGAGTACGATGCTCTGCTGCCGTGGCCTTTCCGGAACAAGGTACAGGTCAAGGGGAGCAGGGGGGTGGGGTGGGGGAAGCCTGGGTCCTGGTCCTGGTTCAGCCATGAACTGGGGGGTGATCTGGGCAAATCCCTCTCTGTGTTGTTAGCTTTTCCTTTGCTAAAACAAGAGCCTGAGTTCACATCTAATAGCATCTAATGGCCAAGGCTCACTCCAGCATCATGAGCCCAGGGGCAAAGGTGCCCAGACCAATATCTCTGGGAGGCATGTAGAAATGAAATTCTCTTGGTGGGCTGAATAAGGAAAACTTTCTGGAGGAGGGGCTGTGGGGCCAGCCTGACCTAGCAGCATTTTCAGAAAAAGGGAAGGAGGCAGATGCTACTACACACCTAGTAGAAGGGCCAAAATCCAGAACACGACAACACCAAGTGCTGATGAGGATGTGGAGCAACAGGAACTCATGTTCATTGCCAGCAAGAGTGCAAAATGGTGCGGACACTTTGGAAGACAGCTGGGCAGTTTCTTACAAAACTACACATACTCTTATCATATGAACCAACAGTCACACTCCTTGGTATTTGCCAAATGAGCTGAAAACTTAGGTCCATGCAAAAACCTACACATGGATATTTATAGCAGCTTTATCCATAATTACCAAACTTGGAAGTCACCAAGATGTCCTTCAGGAGGTGAGTGGATATACAGACCGTGGTACATTCCACAAAGGGAAATGAGATGGAAGAACCTTAAATGCGTATGTTGCTGAGTGACAAAGCCAATCTGAAAAGGCTGCATGCTGTATGACTCCAGCTCTATGACATCCTAGAAAAGGCACAACTATGGGGACAGCGGAAAGATCCGAGGTTGCCAGGGGCTGAGGGGCGGGAGGGATGAATAGGCAGAGCACAGAGGATTTTGGAGGCAGTGAAACTATTCTGTGTGATATTATAATGATGAATACATGTTATTACACATTTGTCCAAACCCAAGAGTGAACTCTGAGGTAACTGTGGACTTTGGTGATAATAATGTGCCCATATGAGTTAATTGTAAAACACATCCCCCTGGTGTGCAGGGTGTGGATAGTGTGGTAGATTGTGCAGGGGCAGGAGGTGCATGGGACATCTCTGTATTTTCCATTCAATTTTGCTGCCCCCTTAAAACTGCTCTAAAAATAAAGCCTATTAAAAATGTTTAAGAGCGGGGAGCCCTGTGGAGGTCTGGGTGTGAGTCAGTGAGTCGGAGGCCCCCACACCTGCTGGGGAGATTTTACACATACCAACCACTGGGTCTCTCGCTGCAATAAAAGGTGAGGCCTGAGCATCAGATTGTTAAAACCTTCCCCGGGGGTTCTAAGTGCAGCCAACTTTGAGGACTGCTGCGGTGGGCGATGGGGGGATGTTTCATGTCCTGATGGGCGTTCCAGCGACATGTACCAGGGCAGAGGGTTTGTGTCACTGAGGTCATCAGCTTCTTGGGGGCACGCATATCTGCTCTGTGCAGACAGCAGTTCCGCTCATGGTTACGGGCCTCGGTGGGCAGCCCCTCAGCAGAAGGCCTGTCTGCTCTTACCCCTAGGAAGTCCAGTGTGGTTCATTACTAAACGCCTCTGAGCAGGAAGGGGCATTACCAGTTAGGAGTCTGGCCTCCTTGTCCGTGTTCAGTCCCACCTGTAGCCCCCAACAGCCAACCAAAATTGACGGTGACATCCAAATCCCCTTTCCCCGTTAGATAGACCATCAGAGCCCTAATTATAAGACAACCCCCAAGTCTGCTCAGGATACAGGCACTTCCGTCCCCGGGGCTCACTCTGCTCCAAGTGTGGTCCTTACGTTGTTTCTTTGGCTCCTAACCCACCTGAGGTTGGGATTGGAGGGGCTGCACAGGTGGCAGACGCAGACCAGCTCTGAGCCCCTGTGTGCGCTGCCTAGAGCCTGACCACCCCCTTCCCTGGCCCACAGGTCACCTTCATGCTCCTGGACCAGAACAACCGTGAGCATGCTATTGATGCCTTCCGGCCCGACCTGAGCTCCGTGTCCTTCCAGCGGCCCCAGAGCGAAACCAACGTGGCCAGTGGCTGCCCACTCTTCTTCCCTCTCAGCAGGCTGCAGTCGCCCAAGCACGCCTACGTGAAGGACGACACCATGTTCCTCAAGTGCATTGTGGAAACGAGTGCTTAGGGCGGATGGCGAAGAGCCGCCGTGCCTGCGTCCTGAGGCAGCACCAGCCCAGACTGCAGGAGGCCCTGCCCCCGGTGCCCAAGGTCCTGAGGCACTGTGATAGGCTTAGGGTGGCAGGACCTGAAGCTGGGCTCATAGAGGCAGAGAGTCCAGAAGGAGGTGGCAGCAGAATTGTCCCTTCTGCATTGGCCATGCAACTCTGGAGGCCTGGCAGCCATTCCAGCCTGAATGTTAAGGAAGACTCCGGCCAAGGTGGGGAGGGAATGGGGATCAGGCCCGGGGTGTGGATGGTGATCTGGAGATAAAGGGTCTGAGCACGAGTCGGCCTCTGCAGGGCCACCGTGGAGACCTGGACATGTTCTTGCCATCTTCCTGCCCAGGGTCAGAACCAAGGGGTAGAAGGGACAGAATTCAGTCTGTCCAGGCATGCGCTGAGTTCCCCATCACTGGAGGTGAGCAAGCAAAGCCAGAGGGCTACTCCGGAACGGGGGAAGGCATCAAGTTGGGGGTTGGATCTGAAGACCTTCAAGATCTCTTCCAGCCCAGAAAGTGTCTGATTCTAGGCCTCCTGGCACAGGTGAGGCCTACAGCTGCTGGGGTTCTGGAAATACTCAGATGCCTCATGTCCTCCAGGTTCCTCACTCACCTTCAGTGCCACCAGGTGGGCTGGGCTTGCCCGCACAGCACCTGCCACCCAGGCCTGGCAGCTCTACTTCTCCAACGTGCAGAGGGGCACGCAGGCCCTGTGTCCTATGCCGGCCCCCGCCAAACTCCCCTGCACCTCCTCCAGGTGAAGCAGGGTCACTGAGCTCCCAGGAGCCTCCAGAAGGAGCGTGAAGAAGGAGAGAGGCATAAACTCTCTGCTCCCTGCCTGGGGGGCCACCTTCCACGCTCTCCTGAATCTCATGGCCTGACGAACCACGGCATTCACTTTTCTCGTTGACTGAGCAGGGTCTCTGAGCCACTAGCAGAGGTTGTCCTTTTCAATATGTATAAAACCAAGAAAGATTTTTTTAAAAAAACCTCTTCTGAAGTTTTCATGATGTGCGTGATCATGGAAGTTGGCCGTGACTGAGCCACGTTTGAAGAGGCCATTGCTGCGTCTCAGTCACGCTGCCGGTCTTGCGGGCAATCTCCAAGGCTGGCGTGCTGGCAGGACAGCCCCACCCGCCCCTGTCTTCCCCTCTCCGTAACTGGGAGAACCACGCAGCCTGCCTCCCTGGCTGGGATCTGCGGGCCTCACCGGAGATGCTAACAGGAGGGAGAAAGGCCTGGGCACCACTGCCCGCCTGGCCTGGCCTGACTGTGGTCCACGCTTATCTTCTCCCCTTGGAGGCCTCACACGACCAAGTCCTACAGGGACCTTTGCCCGGCTTTCCAGACCCCAGAGCTTCATGCTGCCCCTCAGAGCTCCGGGGCAGGCTCTCCACCCCACCCCCAGCCTTCGCTGCAGCTTCCTCTTTATTTGCAAGGCTGTGGTAACTTCATTCCTCACACCCTCAGGGTTGGCTCTGTGAAATGGGTCAGCTGCTGGCCACACAGCTTGGCAGCTCCCAGATCCAGCCCTCGTCCAAACCCGGTCTCCTGTCCAGTGTCAGCCTCTTCCTTTGACAACGGGACGCATCGAGCCTGGCCCTGCCCAGCCCACAGGGTTTCCTCAAGGCCCAAACCCGACGATGGAGCTCCAGGCCTTTGTTAGTGGGTGGCATTTTGCCACACGTGAAGGGCTGCAAACATGTCAGGACTCCTTTTTCCTGTCCCCGCTGCTGACAGCCTGTCAGTAACGGAGACCAACTTGCTTCCTTGGTGGGTGTCAATAACAAGGGAAGGGCTGGTCTCTCAAGTTATGGGGACTTCTGCCTTTGGTCCGGTGTTCTGGAAGTAACACCTTCGTCTCCACTCACTGAGCACCGAGCTACCGAGGAGGGTGTAGGGCAGGCTGCTGCCAGGGACAGCTCTGACTCCACTCCTTTAATGGCTTATCTCTGATGGGCTGAGACCCAGGCTGTCTTCGGGGTGGGAGGCAGCCATTCTTTCAGTAAAGCTTTATTGAGACCTCCTGTGCCGGACCCCAGGGAGGGGAAGGTAAGATGGGTACTCTACCCTTTAGAAACTCTTAGTTCATTGTGGGAAACTGGTGCCTAAGATCATTGAAACTAGTACATAAGGGAAGCTCAGAGAAAGCACAGAGTTCCAGATCTTTTGAGTGAAGCAGGGAAGGCTTCGTAGAAGAGAGGTTACTTAACTCAGCCTTAAAATATTTTGAGATGCAGAAGATGGTGGGGCGGGCGGAGTGGGGGTGGGGGGACAATGAAGACTCAGAGGCGGAGAGCAGCCTTGGCTGCAGGGAGGGTCCGTGAGGCGGAACCTGCGTGTGAGCCTTCGGGCTGTGAATAGCAGGGCGAGAGGGATCTAAAGCGTTCACTAGTTTACCTTCCAGCAAAGCCCTACATTAAGTGCGCAAACACCTCACAGCTCACCTCTTTAGGAGTAAAAAATGGAAACAATGCTAACGTAAAATATATTTCTAATACATAAACTATCTACCTTGTTGAGATGCTGTAAGTATTTAATAAGATGTGTAATACAAATCCAGTTTCACAGTCCTTAAGAAGTAGTAGAGTTTCTCCCACCACCTGAGGGCTTCATATCTCACTGCGTTGCCAAGTTTCAGGTCAGTGTTAAGTGACACCCATAACAGACACCCTTATTGGGTTCCTCATTTTGATTGGAGGGCTCCCAGGGTTTTACCCAAAGAGGGCCCTTGCATCGCGTCTCAGACCCTGACCCACTCTTTCCTCACTGTGTGACCTGAAACAAGTCACATTACCAGCTCTGAGCCCAATGGCCCCCACAGGCCAGTGGACTCACCAGGTCCCTGACCAGTCGGGTGCTGATGACTGGCCATCATTACAGCGTAAGGTCTTGACACAGAGAAGGTTCCCAGGAATGTTTCCTGAAGTTGATGTTCTGGTGGGTTTTGTGCTGGGTTCGTTGCAGGGGGAGAATCCCAAAGGCCTTCTGCAAATAAGTCATGGGTTAGGTGTTCACTCAGCAGACCCTCCTGGCACCACTGTGCTGGTCTCACCAACTGGGTCAACGTCACTGCACGCAGGGCAGTGAGGGGCACAGCAATAAATGAACACATGTACATGTGCCTTTCCACAGTGGGGGCAGGCAAGGGCCTAAAAAGGGAGCAGCTGGTTGCCAGGGTGGTCCCCTGGGGTGGGGCCCAGGCTGCCCAGCATCCTGAAGCCTGTGGAATGCAGTGTCTGGTGCTTGAGTTCCCAGCCCCATGTCGCCTCTCCCAGGAGTCTTTTTCTGGAATGCGCCAGGCCCTCCCCAAGCAGCTGGGCCTCCAAGTGCTAAGAGGGCCTTCCTCCCTGCTGCCTTCCCATCAGAGCAAGGCCAAGGCCAGAGGGGAGGGGCATCAACAGAGAAGGCACTCACCCTACCTTGGGGGGAGGGTGGAGAGGATGCAAAGGGGGAAGCTGACCTTCAGCAGCTTCTCCTCCAACAACCTCCCCAGGGACTGGGAGGTGGCTTGGAGAGCAGGGACCAGGTGGCCCTCAGGGGCCGCTGGAATCACAAGGATCCTGTTATTTTGTGCTAGAAAAGTAGTAGAAACATTTAAGATAAAAATTCTTCACTTGGCATTCTGGGCCCCAACCAACCTTTCTAATCAAATTTCCCTTAACTTTGTCTTCTCACCCTTGTCTTGGGGTCCACAACGGATTCCCTGAGCAATCACAGAACAGTATCAGCTCATAGTCACCCGCACAAGTTGGTTTGATGATGACAGGATGAGGGGATTACTGAGCACCAACAGTGTATGAGGTTGTCCCTACAGAAGCCATGGCCTTGTCCCTGTTTCCAAAAGAGGTGGCAGAGGCCCAGAACTACCCTAGCAGTCTGCAGGCTGGCCACGTGCCCCTGAGGGCTTGCTAAAATGAAGAGTGCCACCCGCACCACACCCCGAATGTTTGACTCAGTAGTTCTGGGGTGGGGCCCAGAATCAGCACCCATCACACATCCGCAGTTGATGGGGATGCTCTTGGTCGGGGACCACACTTTGGGAACCTCTGCCCTACACCGTGTGCCCCTCTGAATAAACTGCCTGTCTTTCGGCAGATGAGAAATTCAGCGTGGCCCACTTTCCACAGCAAGGGTATGTGAAGACTTGCCTTCCCGGTACAGGTACTAGAGGGTTCTGTCCCTGACTGTCACACTGGTGTCCCACCCTCAGGGGACTGCCCCCAGACACTCCATTCAGGCCTCTGTGAGTGCTCCTCCTGACTGCCACAGGACACAAACTTCCTGGAGTGCAGGTGCATTCATCAGTGAGGACAAAGGGGACTCTTCAGGATGATTTGCTTCCTTAGGTGATGCCCAGGAGAGGGACCAGGCCAGGCTGGGGGTAGGGGGCACGGGAAGGCTCTGAGAAGACTGGCAAAGGCTTCCAGACAGGGATGGGCAGGGTTAGGGCTGGGGAACTCAGTGACGGGGGAAGCGGGATGGGGCCTGCAGCACCTGCGCACCTGCAGCTCGGACTCCGTCCGACGGGAGCTCCCTGCAGCCAGCGCTGCAGCCAGGGGTGGCCTGAGCGTGGGGAGCAGACTGGGACTGAGCGCTGAGGAACCTGTTTCATCCCCCCAGCGGGCACATGTGGCTTCTTTGTCAGACTCCAGCCGGCTTGAACAGAGCGAGTGTCCTCGTTCATGCTGCATACCTTACTGATGATTAGGCTGTTAAATAATATCCTATATGAGGGTGTTTTTATTAATAACGACAGCCATCATTTATAAGCACCTATTATGTACCAGGCACTTTACATCCACAATCTCATTCAGTCCCCCCAAAACTCCGATAGGGTGGGTGCTGAGATGATCCCCATTTTACAGATGAGAAAACTGAGGCTAAGAGCGCTTAACTTGGCTAGGGTCCTAGGGAACGACCAGGCTATGTCTCCCCATCTCTAAACTGTCACTTTCCACTCCATCCTCCTGCCCCTCATTTCCTGAACACCTGTGCTGCGGAAGGCCCCAGGGGACCGCAAGATGAATCATTCAAATAGTCACTTACTCAACAAACTCTCTGCGAGCAGTTTCTGTTTTGTATGGGCTTATTTATTTATAGCTGCCTTATTTCAGAAAGCACTTTACATACTTCTTTACTTGATATACAGGAGAATAACAATGTGAAAGCACGGTCATGTGAAGGGTGACAAATGGAAAACAGAAACTGGAGAGGTCAGAAGAAGCCAGGAATGAAACAGGTACACAAAGAACAGGCCTTGAGGCCCCATGTGCAATGGCGGCAGGCCACAGATTGTCTTCTGAACCCTGTAGCAGGCAAAGCCCGATTCCCGCAGTGCAGAGGCCAGAAGACATGAACCAACCAGTTGCTGAGGGGAAACACGACTCTCCCAGGCCCTGAGACCAGAGAGGCCTTTTCCCGGGGAGCCGGCACGAAGAGCTGGCACTGTGCACCGTAAGGAGCCATGTCCGCAAACAGCGTACTGATGGCACCAGTCTCGGGCTGCTTCCTGTCCTCCCCACGGTGCAGCCCAAGTCCCAAAGCAGGGAAGCAAGCCTGCCGCTCTCCAGCTCACTCTGCCCGCAGCCTGTGTAGGATTTATAGGAAACGTTTGTAGTGACTGGCAGTCTACTCGCTGAATGCAGCCATCAGGTAGCTGTTTGGCCTGAAAAATGTACTTAAATTGTTTGAATTAGTTGTCCACCTTAAACAGATTTCACATAGAAATCCAGATTTTGGTGGGTATCTTTTAAAAAATGGATTGGACCACTCGAGGCTGCAAGAACAGAAACTGGCCAGTGCTGAGCAGTGTTCCAGCCCTCCATGGTTCCCCAAAGGCCCTTGTTGTCTTTAAGGTCCCTCCCTGGCTTTGCAAGTCATTGGGAGCTTGCAGCCCCGTTTTAGGATGTTTTGAGGTATGGCATGACTGTGCGCCAGAAGTACCCAGTAACTTGTGTAGAGTGCAGAGTCCCAGGCCCTGCTCCCAGATTTGGGGTTGGGCCCAGACAGGCACCTCTATAGCAGGTGATGTCACACAGGTGGTCGCTCCCAATAAGGTGGGCTGTGGTGATTATAGCTACTCAGCCCTGCTGATCCAGATACACTGGTGAACAGTGTTTCTTTCAACACAATTTTTGGCAAGAACAGTGGGGTTGTGAGTTCAAGGCCACCCGCCCCTACAGGGGCCTGGAGGGCAGTCCCTCTGACTTGCAGGGGAAGCCCTGAGTCACATGCTGTAATTACAGACCCACCTGGGGAACTCTTCAACCCATGCTCCCCCACCCCACGCCAGACCAATTAAATCAAAATCCCTGAAGATGAAAACACACACATCAGCACTTTAACTCTCCTCAGATGACCCAAGGATGATGCCAGGTGTGAGGAGCAGGGCTAAAAAAGGAGCAAGCCCCTGCTCTGAGCCAGGTAGCTATGCAGATGAGCAAAGCTCCCCAGAGAGGGGGGGCTGGTGGCAGTGAGGAAGTAGATTGTTAGAATGCCACAAGTACTCCGGGGACCCCAGCAGGGGCACCTCACCCAGCCTGGGGACTCTAACTCTCCACCCCACCATCCTCCAGAGGAGAGGCCTGGGCTGAGTTTGACGAATAAATACCATGCAGCCACATAAAGAAGGAAATCCAGCCAAGGCAAGGGTATAGTCCAAGGCTCTGAGGCCCCCATGGAGGGGGAGGAGGTAGAACTGAAGGTTCTGGCGCAGCTGGCTCAAAGGTAGAAGTGGGGAGTATGAGAAGAGGCCACGGAGGAGGGAAGTGGCCAAATCACAGGCCTTGCATGCCAAGCTAACCCTGAACTTGACCCTGAAGCTAGAAGAAACCTCTAGAGGTTTTTAAGTCATGTGGAAGAACAAACCCCTAGTGGGCTGGGGTTATCAAGGAGGGCTTGCTGGAGGAGGACAGACTTGAGCCACGGGAAGGGTAGGATTTGGAAAGCTGGCAGAGAGGGAGAGGTGTGGGTATTCTGATTAGCTGCTGCAATTAAAACTCTTGAAAACCCTTTCCTCCCCTGTACCTTTTGAAACCGTTTGAATCGCAGATTGACTGTGTTAAAGATGTGTTTGTCTGTTATTTGAAAGCTGTGGTTTCTCTTTAACAGACTGTGGGCCCCATCCTTTGACTAGGAACCAGGAAGGAATGAAGAATACATCTTCTTGCCCGGAGAGCTAATTATTGAAATACCGTCGGCCTCACCAGGGTGTATGGCGTCACTGTCTCTGTCCTCCAAGAACTCCGAACTTCTCACTGGTGAGAGTTTTCAGTACATTTTTATGGGCTGCCCCAAAATCAAATGGAAGCTTTTTTCCCATAAACGCTCCCTGAGACAAGTAGCCAGGTTTCACATATTAAAGTGAAAATGTCAAAAGGGTTGTTAAAAAAGAAAAAAAAAAAAAAAAGATGCAGGCTCATTTGTGAGACCTCCATTCAGGAACCTCACATCAGAGTTCAATAGCATTTGCCTGTTTTTTTTCCCCCTGCAAAGCTGACAGTCAGGTTATAAAGAAGACGATGATCATCACATCAGTTGTTTATTCACTCAACAAACACTCCCTGGGCTCTTACTGGGAACCAGGCCTTCAGCTGAGCTCCAGACGAGACGATGCCTAAGGCATGGATGCTCTGTCCACATGGCCTCTAGGCACAGAATACCTCACGGTTCACAAAGCTGTCACGTGCAATGTTGTGAGCTGTGTATAGTTTTCTCCCCGTTTTTCAGAGTGAGAAATTGGGGCTCTCGCTTCAGAGTCATGATGCTAGTGAGTTGTAGAACTTGACACTGGGTCACCCAAGTTCAAACCCTAAATTCTGTCCAATCTACCTTGCTCTGTTTTAAGCAATACCATCTAACTGTCATTGGCTTAGGTTGGAACAAAACTCCAAGAGGTCGAGCTGTCACTTGTAACCTGTTTAGTATTCACCCCCACCTCAGAATCCTGGTTTCCCTTTTGGAGGGGATTCCCCATTGTGAGGAAGGGGAACACTAGCATCTGCTTCCCATGGCCACCATCACTGTCAAAGCCCAGTGAAGCAGAATTCCTCCCCCGCATCTCCTCCTGCCTGGACAGTGGACAGGCACTGGTGGCACATAATCAGATATTCATTCCTGGGGCTGCCTCTTGAGTGAGTGGTGGGGAGACCCTGGCAGGTCAAAATTGCTCTCGGCAGAGGACCCTGGATCGGGCTGTGCCTGCAGCACTCTCCCGGCTGAGATTCCCGCGCTCTCTGCGCTCTGCCCTTTGTCCAAGCCTGCTCTCCAGCTCCTTGTCGATTCTGTGAGCCCTCACCATCTTCCAGTACATCCCTTCTCGCTTGAGATGACCAGAGGTGGTTATGGTTACTTCTAACCAAGAACCTTCACTGACACAAAGCCATAGGTTTGCATCCTATTTACATGGCTAACCTCCCAAGGTGCTGTGGGCATTGACCCAGAAGATGCTTACCCAGAAAACCATTTTTGAATGCTGTGAAAATGCCAACAAGGTCTCTCTTGCCAAGGCCCAGGAACTATACCAGAGAGACCTAGTTGTCCAGGCCACCATCTGTGCCCTGACAACCCAGGCGTCTCGCTACTGGGCCCCAGACCTCAGCTCTTCAGGCCACCACCAAGCTTACACTTCAGTCCACTCCCACCTGTGTCCTGCTGGCTTCTGTGGGGTCCTGAGCAAGAATAAGCAGTAAAAGTCAAGGGGGCAGCCTGCCACAGGAGGGGCAAGCTGGGTGTACGGACAAGGGCAGGAGGGCCAGGAACAAGGGGACTTGCATATGTGTCATTAGGTGCTCGGGAGATGGGCTATCTAAGGCCCGGTCAATGACCTCTTCCCAAGGACTGTGCAAGAAGGTTCCTCAGTCAGGGTTCCCCAGGAAAACAGAACTAATTGGATATATATATCTGGACTTTGGTTTTAAGACATTGGCCCACGTGACTGTGGGACTGCCAAGTCTGCCCTCTGCACACGAGCTGATGGGCTGAGTTAATCCTGGAGTCCAGAGGCAGCAGCTCTTCTCTGGGGAACCTCAGTGTGTGCTGTCGAGGCTCTGACCCACAGGGTGAGGCCCACCCACACTATCAACGGCGATCTTTACTTAAATCCACAAACTGTCGGTGCTCACCACATCTCACAGCCACACCTAGATTAATGTCTGATTAAATAACTGGGTGTGCTCTGGCTGGTGTGGCTCAGTGGATTGAGTGCTGGCCTGCCAACCCAAAACATTGCCGGTTCGATTCCCGGGCAGGGCACATGCCTGGGTTGCAAGCCATGCCCCCAGCTGGAGGGTGTGAGAAGCAAATATCGATGTATCTCTGGCACACGTTGATGTTTCTCTCCCTCTCTTTCTCTCTTGCCTTCTTTCTAAAAATAAAAATAAAATAAAATCTAAATAGCCCAGCCAACTGGACACAAAATTAGCCATCACAGAAAGGTCCTCCCCCTGTGACTCGCAGAGGGGGGTGACCTCAGGCAGCATGGACCAGCGAGTGCAGTGGGAAACACTTGAGCTGTCATTGGGTCATCTCCTGGCTGCAGAACAGGACATGGCACCTCAGTTACACCAAGGGCGGGTTGCCCAAGCTGGGTTGGCTGTGCAGGTGTGTGAGTAGATCACTCATTGTTTGGGCCTGGGCTCTTCTCTGGTCTCCCCGAGACCTGCACAGACCAACCCCCTGCTGCAGAGGCCTGTCCCTGTCCTCCATCTCGCAGTGCTCTCCCCCTGCTTTTTGTCTGGCTGCCTTCGCATTTCTCTATTTTGGCTGGATGCCCATATCGTACTATGCCTGCTGTCCCCACTGACCCCACGTAAGTCCCAGAGCCTCCCTCCTGAATGCCAGCTGCTCTGGATTCCTGCCTCCCCTTCTCTTCTAGCTCCTGAGACACAGCGGCCAGCACATACCCCCAGGCCTGTCTCAGCCTCACAGGTGGGATCAGCCCCAGCGGTCTGACCCACATCTGGAAGGAAGAGCTCACAGCCCAGCATGCAGCACACTCCGACACAGGGCATCTCCCATGCAAGCTGGGCTGCCTCCACGCAGCTCTGGCCCGGGTGGTTCCCCTCCTCTGTGGCAGGAAGCATATGGGACCTTGAACGTGATCTTGGAAGAAGCGGCCTAAGAAGCAGATCTGAGTGGTCCCATCTAAGCCTCTTGGAGCTATTCCCCTAGTTTAGGCCCATTGATTGGGGAGCAGAGGAGCCCACAGAGAGAGACCACAGCGAGTTTCTCTCAGAGCAGCGAGAGACCGCAAAGTTATCTTAAATAGCCATGGAATTCTGGTGGCAGATTCACAGATTTCAGCCTCTCCAGGCTGAAAGAGGGCCCGAAGGTCACTCAGGTGTTCCCCCACCCAGGCACAAACTCCTGAAATTTGTGAGAATGTCACCTATCACAGAACACTCAGTCAACCAGAGGGACTTTTAAAGACACTTTGGCAGTAGAGCAGTTCAAGGGCCCTGCTGGAGATCTCACGAACGCAGCATGAGGGAACTCTGAGCAGACTGCGGCATCTGCTGATTTACCTGCTAACGTGTCTGTCCTGCCCACCCACCCGCCACAGGCTGTGTCACTCAGCGTTAAGGTACATGGCCCTCTGTCCTCCCCGCCACCCCGCCCCGTCCCCACCCCCTTCCTAGCAAAGTGCCTGCCCACAGCCCGTGTCCGAATATCTGCTGAATGCTGAACAGATTACTAAGGCACCCCTCCATTTCTAACAGACAGGGAGGCTGCAATTCAGAGAAGAGATGAGACCCGCACGTGGTCCCACAGCAAGTTTGCGGTACCACAGGGTCCCCCGGGTCTTGGGGAAAGCACTCTTTTCTACCCTCCTGCCTGACTTCTCTCCTTTCACCACAAAAGCCGCAGATAGAAGTGTTTACGGTTTGGCAGCTAACCAAGGCCACAAGCACTTCAACAGGTCACGGTCTGACCCTGTCATCTGTTTTGCGTTTTTCTTGTTTTGTTTTGTTTTTAATTTTAAATGCTGTTAACAATTGCGCTTTCTACTCTAATTTGCAAACTCAGCACCGCCATGCCGAGGACATGCTGAGGACGTTATACACTGACACCCCAGTTCCAGCAATGGAACACAGGCCCACCTAGCTGCCGCCCTGCTTTCAAGGCTGGTCACACCATTAACATTGTCATTTCCAAAAACTGCACCACGGTGACAAGCATTGCCATCTGTGGAAAGCATTTTCTTCATTAGAGCCCTTTTGTGTATGCTCAAGTTGTCTAGTGCTTGACAAAACTTTCCAAAATGAAGCCATCTTCTCTCAACATAGAGCTGTATGTTTCAAAGGGGTGAATTTATTTGATGTGAATTATCTACATACCTCAAAAGTTGACTACAAAAATAAGGCCATGAAAAGTCACAAGTGACTTTTATTTTCTTCCTTGTGCTTTTCTACGTTTTCCAAGTTGTCCTTAATTGAAAGGAAAAAAAATAGAAGAATGTAGTGGACTGGAGAGGAGGATGCAGGGCAGGAGACTGTCTCTGAGGGCTTTGGCCTCTGATTGCGCCCCCTGATGGGCAAGTGAAAAGACACAACTGAGGGTTGGGGAGGAGACCTAAGCCCACACCGTGTGTGACCTTGGGGAATCACTCCGCCCCTCCCAGCCCCCATTCTCTCCCCTCTGAACGGATCTGCCACCTGCTGGGTCTGCTTCATCAAGCTGTGACAAGTCACAAAACAGACAGGTTGGGACACTGCACTCTGATGGCCCTGCACACGTGACCAAACCTCGGCCTGTCTCCCTGCCCCTTCCATCTTGGCACTATCAAATATTTTAAACACACAGAAAACAGAGAAAAAGTTTTACACTTGAGGAGAAGGGTCAGAAAGAACAACTCTAGACTCAGCGTTGTCATATCTTGACACCTTGCCGCATTTGCTTCAGATCTTTTTTCCTAAAAAATAAAACATTACAGCCCTGGCTGGTGTGACTTGGTTGGTTGGAGCATTGTCCTGTAGCCAGAAAGTTGCGGATTTGATTCCCGGTCAGTGAACATACCTGGGTTGCAGGTTTGGTGCCCAGTCTGGCTTGTACGGTCCCCAGCCTGGGCACATAGAGGAGGCAGCCAATGCTTCTCTCTCAAATCGATGTCTCTTGTTCCCTTCCTCTCTCTCTAAAAAGCAATGAAAAGGTGTTCTTGGGTGAGGATTAAAAAAACCCACAGAAATAATTAAAGCCCTCTGTACCTCTTTTTGACTTCACTGCCATCCCTCCCTTCCCAGGGAAGGCCACCCTTCCAAATGTGGTGTCTTTGCTGCTCTATGCATGGCTTAAACTTTTCCTCCCTGACTGGAACCCTAAAAATATGTGTGGATGTTTAAAGCAACTGTTCGTATTACACCGTACCTGCCCCACAACTTGATGTTGTCTTTTCCTGCACAATATCCATGATGAAGCTTACAGCCTTAGTTTCTTTTTCATCTCAGTGTACTATTCCACTGTGTGACTAGATCACAATGGCTGTTGTGAATAATTAATCAATATGTACTTTCACAATTATATGTGGAGTGAGTGGAGTGGAGTCAGTGGACTGTAATTAAGAGCATCTTAAACTTGTTGGATGTTGCCAAAGTCCACTCCAACGGCGGTGGTAACCATTTACATCTCTTTCGATGTTGTTATAAGGGTCCCAAAGGTGCCACATTCTTGCCATCCCCACCCCCTCTCCCATCATTGACAGACTTTTTCCTCTTTATCAGTCTGCGGGATGTGAAATGGTGTGTCACAATTCTTCATTTGCATCTCTCACATGGCCAGTGAGGTTTAACCTTGTTTCATATTTTGGGCCATTTAGGTTTCCTCTTTTGTGAATTGCCTGTTGTTACCTTTAACCCATTTTTTCCTTTACATTGGACTGTTTGTCCTTCCCTTGTTTGTCCACACTTTCAACCTACTTCTGCCAGATCCCAAAGCAAGCTCAGATTATAGCATTTCTCTGCTCTAGACTTCCAACGGCTCTCCTAGGACATGTGCCACTTGTCACCTTGTTCAGTGGCCCTGGATGGCCTGTGAGCTGAAAATCAAGTTCAGGCCATTACTCTCAGCTCCTCCTTGTCCTCCAACCTCGCCTCCACTGCTTCCCTCCACGCACCTGAACTCCAGCCCCGTGCACACAACTCACTCCAGCCCAGGCTCCCACAAGTACCATCCCCTTCACCTGGAGGGTTTGCATCCCTAGTTCCACATTCTACCTAAATGTCACTTTTTTTGTGAGACTTATCCTCTCTTCTCAGTTCAAAGTTAGAGTCACTGCAAAACATCACTGGCCACACTATATACCTTTTCGGTGGCATTTTTAATGTCCTGTTTTGCAGTTTTAACAATGTCTTTTATGCACAACTTTTCTGATTACAAAAGTACCTGCTCCTTCATCATGCTATTTTAACCTTCATTCATGATCCGGTTTTAACCTCGTCTAAGCAACAGCCCTGTGAGGTAGAATAGCATTATTACCCCCTTTGAACGGATGAGGAACTGCGGCCTAAAGGGAGACTAGCTTACCACCCGAGATCCTCCGCTGCAGAGGATCTTGGCTCCAAGGCAGAGTTGGACTGAAGGCAGGACTCTTCCACCATGTCCAGTTCACTGCCCACACCTGTCATATTTATATACATGTTGTTGCTGCCTGTACCAACACCTGACACCCCCATGAGACTGTGGGCCCCACAGCTGCCTGTTCTAGTTCAGCCAGGGGGGTACTCAATGAATATTTAATTTCTTGACAAAGTACAGCAGCCACCGCAAATTCACTGGGTGCCCAGGGCTTTGTGCATATTAATTCTAACCTTCCCAACAACTCTATTTAGATGCGGAAACTGAGGCTAAAGGGTTGAAGTGATCTGCTCAGATTCCACAGCCAGTAATCAGTGGAGCTGGCCCATAAGAACAAGAGGTAGGTGCTTCCTTCTGTAATCTCTGCCCTGCACACCTTAAAGGCAGACCCAGCCAGCTAGAGATATCACACCCCAAGGGCCAGAGGCAGAAGGCCAAGGGTGCGCAACCTGACAGTGATCCTGGAAAGCTGGGGTAGGGTGGGGAAGCCATGGCCGCTGGCCACTCCCACGATGTCCACACTTCCCCAGCCTCACGGGGGTGTCTGCAGACAGTGACAGTAGCAGGTGAGAGGAGGGCTGAGTGATAAGGAAGGGGGTAAAGAATGGGGTGTTGTTAACAAGTGTCCTCACTCCCCCCAGGAGTGAGTCCGGATGGGGTCAGGTTGGCCCTCTCTCCCCAGGGCAAGGGCCTGATGTGGTTGCGGGAGTCACACTCATTGCTATTATCTGCTGTTCCTTAACATCAGTCTGCTAACCCTAGGGCTGTGCATGTTGTCTTTCAGTGTGTGCTATTCATTTAGTACGTTATTTGCGTGTGTGTAGGCTTTTGCAACCTATCTTTGTGGTGTTTCTGCGCACTGCGTGCAATTTGTCGATGGACTTTGTTACTGTGCCTGTTTGTCCACCTTATGTGTAAGTTCTGTTGTGTGTCTGTGCTGTGTACACTGTCTTTCCTTGTTTGTATCTGTGTCTACACTCTGTAATTGCCTCTATTGTATGTACGTGTCGTGCATATGGTGTGGTGTGAACTTGTTTCTCTGCTGTGTCTCTGTGCTGATCGCGCTGCCAGCGCAGGGTGTTGTGCGTTTATGTTGTGTGAATCCGGTTTGGGTTGCCCTGGATCCTGTCTGCGCTGTGAGTCTGCACCTCCCTGCTGTGTCTGTGCCAGCTGTAGGTCTGTGTCCTGTGCGCAAAGCTGTGTTTCCTTGACAAGTGTATGCCTGCTCTGAGCGCCGCGCGCATCGGGTGCTGCTTCTGTGAGTGCGGGCGTTGTGCCTGCACCCCCGCGGTGCGGCGGTGTGGCGGCACTGCCTCTGCGTCCGTGCACTCGCGCCGCGTGTCTGCGCCCGGCGCGCGGTGGCGGCCTGGGGGCGGGCGCGCGGGCGGGCGGGTCGCTGCGGGGCCCCGCGGCCGCGGGCTCCAATGGCAAGGCCGGCACGGCCCCCGTTAATTACATAAGCGGGACGTCAATAATTCGCGGGAAAACGCGAAAAAGATGGCGCCCCGCGCCCTGGGGGCCCCTTCCTGAGCGCCCCGGCCCCTCCCTTCTCCTCCTCCCCCCTCCTCCCCTCGGCGCCCCCGCCCCGCCCCGCCCCCGCCGAGACCCCGACCCCGGCCCCACAGGCGGACACTCGGCCTGGCAGCCGCGGGCCGAGTGCATCGGTCTCTGCCGCCGATGCGCCTGGTGGCCAGACTCCAGGTGGGACCGGCGGACACGCAGGCTCGCGGTAAGTTGAGCGCTGCAGGCGGCCAGCCCGGGCCCGGGGACTCCGCGCCACACTCTTCTCTTTTGCAATCTCCCAGAACTTTGACTGGGCAAAGCCTTGGGCGGGGTTTTGGAGTCCTGGGGAGCCGCGCGCCTGGGGGCCGAAGGGTGCTGACCGGTGTCTGCGGCGGGAACCCTGCTGGGTCCCCGAAACTTTGTGGGGCGTGGGTGACAGGTCGCTATTCCCTTGTTCCAAATCTTTACTTTTTCTTCACGGGGAGGGGGGGAGGAGTGGTGTGTGGGGGAGACCGACGGGGGCGTTTGGGATTTTGCTCACGTCCGAAGTCAGGCTGCGGCAGAATGGGGAAGGGGGCGGCTCTGCATCGTAGTGACTCAAGAGAGAGCGTAGCGCTGACCTGAAGGGGATTTTTCTGCCAGCTCCCCCCCCCCCCCCCCCCCCCCCGCCCCTTAATACCGTTTTTAAAAAGCCAACGGCCGCCCTGGGAGAGGCCCCGGCGCATGAATCATCCTCGCTTCCTGCCCCCGCCTGGCCCCGCGCTCCGGGTGCCGCGGATTTGAACTGGACGCAGACGAGAACCCGCAAAGAGGCATTTCTTTGCAGATGGGTTTGAATCAGCCAATCACAGCCCACGGGGGCCCGCTCCGGGGGGGATGGAGACCTGGGTGGGGGGCCGCCACCCGCGACCCCACCCCTCCCTGGCCCAGCCAGGGCGGGGGGCGCGGCGACCCAGCCAGCTCCCAGCAACAAGGCTGGAGAGGAAGTGTCAGTTTGTGAACCTGCCAGGGCCCCGGGCGGGCCCCGGGGCCCCAGGCCCCAGGCCTGCGGGAGAGGGGACCTCGCAGAGCCTCGGGCGGGGATCTTGCAGAGCCAGGGAGTCAGGTGGCTGAGAAGGCAGGGATTCGGACCGCATATCCTGCTCAATGCCTGTGTACTCTGCCCTGAAGAAAAGGAAGGAATGGGGACAAGGGGTGGGCGCGCCGCCCTGTGGAGAGCCAAGACCCCAGCAGTGCCCAGCGTGCCCCCGGGGCGCCTGACATGCACACGCATGTCTTTAGCTTCATGTGCTCACTGACTTATTGCTGTAGACATCCAACACAGTCTCACAGGAGTACACACTCAAACGTCCCTGTGTGCGGATAATCATAACACCAGGTGCCCAGCGCCATGGCAGAGAGAGAAGAGACCAGAGGAGCCGGTGCAGGGAACAGAGGGAGGCAGTGTTTGGCTTAGTGAAGAGTGTGTGGAGGGGCATGAAGCCAGGTGAGCCCAGAAAAAGGAGGAGGAGGCCTTGGGGAGGGCTTAGAAAGGCATTGGGGAGCCCCAGAAGGTTTCCGGAAGAGAATAGGATGGGAATTGGTGGCCCTGTGGAAGAGCCTGGTGGGGAAGCAGGAAAGTAGGGAGTGGACTGTCGAATCCTGGGTGCTGGTGGTTGTCATTCCCCATCCTAGGTGACCAGCATAGGTGAGCACAAGGCACAGGAAATAGTTTTTAATGACTCAATGGCCCAGAGTGAGGTGAGGCCCTAACTCAGACAGGGACAGAGGGATGGAAAAGACAGCAGGATACCAGAAGTCACTGCAGCCCACAGCTGACGGATGTGGCAACTCATTGGTTGGAGAGGTCTGAGGTGTTTGGGGGTTCTGGGGACCCATTAACAGGAAGAGTGAGAGCATTTTATAGGCTGGTGAGAGACGGTCATGGAGAGGGTGGCATGCGGGTGACAACTGCTCAGAGCAAATTTGCATTTGAGTAAAAAGCACTAGTGAGTTTAAATGTCCCAGCGTTGGTTTCCATTAAATCATCCCGTAATTGAGAACAGAAAGGGAGATTACAGAAGGCGCACACAGATGGCCAAGTCCATACCAGTTCACAAGCCACCCGTGCGTTTTCCTTTCTGGGTGAGTCTTCTCAGCCAGCTCTCAGGGCAGGAGTGAGAGCGTAAGATTTCCTGCTGCTCCCCTGAGGAGGCCCTCCACTCCGAGAGCATGCAGTCTGTTTGCTTAAGGCAGTGATTTTCAACCGGTGTGCCGCAAGAATTTTAAAAACATGCAATGCTTGACTATTTAGTCAGGGGCACTGACATCTTTTCCCTTAGACTGTCAGACAAAAATGACAACAGCCAACTTGACAGTAGCTGTCAGGTGTGAGTGCCCTGTCTTGAACCATAAATATATAGGTCATATAATAGAGAATAGAGTTGCATCTTACTGGTTACAGTGCATAATAAGGTTGCATCTGATTGATTAATTCTTGGTGCCAGATATACAAGTATAAACAAAACTATACAAGTATTGTTGGAAAAGTCACCTTGGAGAAAAAAAGAGTAGGTAATTACTATTTTTGTTTGTAAACCAAACAAAATTATACCTATTTTTGGATCAGATCAGCAAAAAATATATATTTTTGGTGTGCTGCAGAATTTTTGTAATTAGTTTATATGTGCAATGAGATGAAAAGGATTTAAGGGTTAAAGCCTCAGATTCCTTAAGCCAGAGAGTGTGTGTGGTTCAGCCTCCTGGCCTGGAAGATTTTGCTCTGTGGTTGGCTGAGAGATTCTTCTTCACAGAAGGCAGCGTGGTATGGATGGAAAAGAGAGTAGAACTTAGGTTCACCCCACCTGACTATGAACTACGGCTCTGCCTTGAATCCTCTGGCCATTTCCCCTTGCCAAACCTCAGTTCCCATGCCTGTAAAATGGAAATAATAATGCACCCCTCGCAGGGTTGTCATGAAGATCTTGTGATACAATAAAAGTGTCTGGCACATACCACAGATTACATAAATTGCAGTTCCCTTCTCCTATCTCTGAAGCGAGGAGTAAAAAGCCTGTTCTCTTTCTCTTCCAGTAAGAGTGGAAACCAAATGGAGAATCGAGCTCTGGACCCAGGGACTCGGGACTCCTATGGTGCCACCAGCCACCTCCCCAACAAGGGGGCCCTGGCAAAAGCCAAGAACAACTTCAAAGACCTGATGTCCAAGCTGACGGAGGGCCAGTATGTGCTGTGCCGGTGGACAGATGGACTGTATTACCTCGGGAAGATCAAGAGGGTAAATAAACCTTTTTCCCTGGTCCCTGTTCCCAGGTTTTTAAGCATCTCTCTGCTCGTCCTATGGCCTAGGCCTCAGACCGGTGATGGAGGATGGGGGATTGCGGGGAAATTCCCTTCTTGTCCCTCACACTCAAAGGCTGAGCATAGAAGGAGCTTTTGCAGGTGCCATCCTTAGAGCTAACATCACCCAACCAGTTCTTTAGAAAAGTGCTCTGTGAGCCTACAAAACAACATGGACTCAGGTTGGCGATGATCACAGACAAACATGTGGCTTGCTCTGTCTTCAGCATTCTCACCAAGTTGTCCCCCGGTCCCTGACTGCACAACTCCAGGGACTGGGCATGCACTCCCCCAAAGAGCTGCCACCTGCCTTCCCCTCTGGGCCACCTCTACTCTCTGGAGCACAGGGCGGGGGCCACCTCAGTCCCTAGGCCCTGCAGAAGACCGTTTCTCACGCTGCTTCTCCCTCTCTGTGCCCCAGGTCAGCAGTTCAAAGCAGAGCTGCCTTGTGACTTTTGAAGATAATTCCAAGTATTGGGTCCTGTGGAAGGATATACAGCATGGTGTGTACTCCTGAGCTTTCTGACACCCCTGCCCCACCTTGCGTTCTTTCTCTTCCTCCACCTCCATTTTCCCCTTATCTCCTTCTGTCTCTTATCCCTGCCATCTGACCTTGGCCATAAAACCCTAAGCCCACCTGATATGCTGATCAGGATACCAGTTGTGCGTTTGCATGGAAAGGCCCTTATGGCATTTGTCATCCCCTTGGGTGCCCATACCTCATGAGGGAGGCCAACAGATGGAGAGAGTGACTTAGGAGGTGGTGGGGGCTGGGTGGGTCCCAGGCCTGTGTCTGCTTCCATGTCGCCCTTCATCTCCTGCTGCACAGAGCTCCTAGTCTCTCTGGGCTAGGAACAGGGAGGGCCCCAGGCAATCGTAATTGTCACCTCTAGATGAGCACAGTGTCCCCTATCAATACGTGAAGAAAACTAGTGGAGGCAGCTCTAGCCATGGGGGAAAGACCAAGAAAGCAGAGATGGACCAGGCAGGGTGAAGATGGACATGCCCAGTGGAGCTGGACCAGCTTTCAGGGTTGAAAGGGAGCTGGGTTGGGTACCACCTCTGCCCTCAGAGAGTCGACACCATCTCACAGAGGGCAAATCAGTGGCATTCTGGAGCTCCCAGCAGGCTATTTGCCACTTATGCTCTAACAAATGAATAAATGTGGCAGTATGGGGGGTCAGGTCTTAGGGTCAGATATTCCTTGGACAAAGGTCTAGCACTGCCATTTACTAGTTGCATATCCTTGAGCAAGGGACATAACCTCTCTGACCCTCAGTCTCTTCATCTGAAACAAACAGATGATGAAAGTATTGGCCTCACAGGGTAGTTAAGTGAAATAATCCATGGAAAATGCTTAGTCCAGGGCTATAGGGGGGCTGCTTCTAAAGAATTTGTTACCATAAGAGATGATTTCAAGGAGCCTACCAAGAAGGGGCCACAGAACCCAGGCCATTAGTAGAGCTTCTAAATTGCCTTTTTCTCCAGGGTGTTTTGGCTAATGCAGACTGATTCTTCTCCAAGCCCCTCTCCTCTCAATTTATTATATAAAGATCCGAAGCAATAAGGACCTGCTCTCCTGGGCTGCCCTCTCAGCAAAAGCACAGGGAGCCTCTGGGGAGGAACGGGCTCACTTTAGCAGACCTTGAGGAGGAGGCCCGCTGTGCCAGGGACCGCGGCAGGCGGCGGTGCCAAGACAGAAATACATGTCAACTGTGTTTAATGTATTCACTCAGACCTTCCGCACATAAACACATATTTCTTCTTCAACAAAAACAAACAGAATGTGAAGGGAAAAAAAAGATGGAGCGGGAACTTATAGTTTAAAAGCAACTGAACAAACTTAAAATTGTTAGGACACTTGCTTGAGACAACTGGAAATGTGAATACTAACTGAAGTTTGGATATAAAGAAATCATTTTTAATTTTCAAGTGCAATGAAGATGCTGTAGTTATAGATTTTTTTAAAAAAGACCGTTCTAATCTTTCAGAGATACATACTGAAATATTTATGGAAATGATTGGGTATCTGGGATTTGAGGCAAAATAATGGTGGAAAGTGGGAGGGAATATTGTCAAAACAAGATTGGCCATGAGTTCATAATTGTTAATGAGAATAGAGTTAAATTATACCCTTCTGTCTATTACATTCCCATAATGAAAATTTAAAACATTATTTAACATTAAAAAACTGCATAATAAATCAAGTCAAATCAGGCAGGAGAGGTGCATGATTAAAAGAGCAGAGGAGTCCATGTCGAACAGCCATGGGTTTGAATCCCACCTGTCCTGTTTACTAGCTGAGCAAGGGAATTGACTGCTCTAAGCCTCAATTTCCCCATCTTTAGAATGGGGTAACGACAGTAGGCACCTCAGAGAGGTTGGGAAGATTCGGTGAGCTGGTCTGTGGAGCCCAGGGCTAGGCCCAGTATGCAGAGGCTCGGCACCTGGAATGTGATTTTAAAACTTCTAGTTCCAGCCAGCTAGACCCCAGAGGGCCTCTTTCTTTCTTTCAGCTGGAGTTCCCGGGGAGGAGCCCAAGTGTAACATCTGCCTGGGGAAGACATCAGGGCCATTGAATGAGATCCTCATCTGTGGCAAGTGTGGCTTGGGTGAGTGTGAGCCCAGCACTGAGAAGGCCCTGACCTGTGGTCCCTCCACCCCACCCCGCCCCCACTGGACCCTGACAGGCAGTGTCTCGCACTGTTGGGGCCTCAGCTGGCTTCCTGTGTCTCTTTGGAGCTCCGAAGTGACAGGGGCCGGTCTCTTGGAGTGAAACCCTGTGGGAGAGCTGGGGCTTCTGAAAATTGAGACTAGTTATGAAGTTTGGAGCCTCCCTGGATGGAGAGCATAAATAGGAGAGATGGGGCACACAGGCTGAAGTCAGACCTCGGTGCCCTCCCCCTCTGGGGCCCAGGCTGTTTTTCAGTCGCCTGCTTGGACACCTACTTGGCTTGCCTTGGTGAGAGCATGGCCAGCCAGTCCCCTGGCAGCTGGCAGGCACACAGCTCCTAGGGCCTGCTGCAGCCCTTCCCAGCCCTGCCGCCTTTGGGATGACTGGCCTTGGGCCACGTCTTCCTTGGGTCACCCACCACCCCTCCTCTGCCTAGGTTACCACCAGCAGTGCCACATCCCCACAGCAGGCAGCGCTGACCGAACTCTGCTCACACCGTGGTTCTGCCGACGGTGCATCTTCGCGCTGGCTGTGCGGGTGAGCCCCCATCCTTCAGTCCCTGCCTTTCCCCTCTCCAGACGTGAAGCCCAGCGACTCTCCGGGCTCAGGCCTGCCTCCGGGTCACGGAGCCAAGGTCTTGGAGGCAGACAGCGCCTCTACCACTTACCAGCCGTATGTCCTTGGCCAGGTTCCTTAGCCTGCCAGCCCTTCAACTGTAAAATGGATACACGTTCCGTGTCAGGACTAGGAGGCCCCAATAAATGGAGTCTTACTATTAAAAGAAAACTATGTATGTGCCCACAGTCATTAGTTATTATTACCTTTATTGTGCTTGTTACTATTAATGGAGATCCTTCTGGGAAAGGGAGAGGATGGATTTGGGATTGCTGAGAAAAAGCTCCTTGCGTCTGACTTTATTGGAATATCTGCGGGTCCCCCTAGTGGGCATTTCCCTTCTGGCCCAACCGGGCCCCCTCATCTCCCGCAGAAAGGCGGCGCGGTGAAGAAGGGCGCCATCGCCAGGACGCTGCAGGCGGTGAAGATGGTGCTATCCTACCAGCCCGAGGAACTCGAGTGGGACTCTCCCCATCGCACCAACCAGCAGCAGTGCTACTGCTACTGCGGCGGGCCCGGAGAGTAAGGCCGCCGGGGCGGGGCCTCCGAGGGAGAGGGGCGGTCCAGGAGGGTCAGGCCAGGGGGAATCGGGCTCGAGGAGCGGGCCTCGGGGCGGGGCGGCCGACTGGGGCGCGCTCCAGTGCAGGGCGGTCAGGCCAGGATCGAGGGGCGGGGCCTCGGGGGCTGGGGCAGGCCCGACTGGGGCGGTCCCGGGGTGGTCAGGCCCGGGGAACTGGGTCGATGGGCAGGGCCTAGCGAGCGGGACCTCCCGGGGAGAGCCTGAACATTAAGGATGAACGAAACTAGGTGGAGGTGGTTTCCTGGGGTACCACGGAAAAGAAAAAGTGTTACACAATGATTAAGAACCTGGACACCAGGGTCTGAACCCCGTGATAGCTGTGCAGGCCCTGAGCCTCGGTTCTCAGGGTCGTTCCCCGCTCTGTGGTGGCCGCGAGCAGCGCCTGAGTCCGATAGTTCACCCAAAGGCGCTCACAGGGCCTGGCACTTGTTGGGCACTTATGTGTGAGCTGTTAACTGGGGGTGAACGGAAGTTAAGACAAACCTTTCCACTGCCAGAGACAATGAAGCAGGCTGCTGGTGAGATATTAAGATCCTTTTTGGGTGGGTGCCAAGAGGGGGTGGGGTGTCATGCATTGGGGATACTGTGGAGGGGATCCTTGTCTCGGCTATAGGGCGAGGGTCTTTGATTCTTCCTTGAGGGCCTGGGCCTCCATGTAGCCATTGTGACTGCAGAGGCCTGCAGAAGAGATGGGATCCCTGCCCTCAGGAAAGGCAGCCTCCAGGACCCCTTGACGTCCGCATCTTAGGCACACCGTCTGGATGAGAAGTAGGGGGTCTGGAGGCCGTGGAGAAATGCCTTTCTCCAAGAGACCTTTATAGCATCAAGGCAGTGGTTCTCCATGCTTCTGTGGTTTTTCAGGGCAGGGTGACCCAGGGTGATTGTTTAAGATGCATTTCCCTGGGGCTTCCTCAAAGGTTGAACGGTCTGGAGCTGGCTGAGCAATCTGCAGATTAGCCTAGGCTCTGGGTGACTCTGATGCCATTGGTTGGCCCACGGGCCACACCTAACAAGCTGTGAACAAAGCAGTGACTCTTGTTGAGGAAACACCATTTTGCTCTTGGATTCACTGAGTAGTTATGAAATGGCATTGAGGCAAGAAAAACCAGATGTAGTGCTGCCCAGTTGGGTACAGGAGCCTTTATTCTTCCATGAAGTCTCCTGAGCAAACTCTTCCCTGTCAGTGGTATTTGGGAAGAAGTGTGTGGGGTGCAGCCCAGAGATGAGAACTCCCGTCTGGCATGGTGGAAGAGCGCTTTGAAGTCAAGGCGGTCAGGATTTAAACACCATCCACCGCTTGCTTCCTGAGCGACGCTGAGCAAGCCATTTAACCTCCGACTTGCCTATAAACTGGACATAGTGTCCCACCATGAGATCAAAGGAGATTACTCCTTTGAGTAATCTCCTGCTTCCAGGGCCCTGCTTCCAGAACCTCTCCCGGCACAGCCTAAGTGCTCCGTCACTGGGTTCTCTTCCCTGGCCCTGGTGGAGGGTGCATTTATGTTGGGAAAGGTCGCTGAAGCTCGTGTCCGGCTGGGAGCGTGGGCCCAGGTGACCCTGGCTCCTCTTGGTCTGCAGGTGGTATCTGCGGATGCTGCAGTGTTTCCGGTGCAGGCAGTGGTTCCATGAGGCCTGCACCCAGTGCCTCAATGAGCCCATGATGTTTGGCGACCGGTAGGTGCTGATCTGCTATGCCTCAGCCTTGGGTGTGAGGTGGGGCGAGCAGGGGGCAGGAGTAGCAACTCCTTCAGACTGCCTGCCAGGCTCTAGTGAAGAGGGGTTCTGTGGGGGAAGACTTCCCACAAAGGAACATTCTGGACTGCATCCCCAACTGCCATTGACTTGTGAGGGATCTTAGACACAGCCCTACCTTCCCTAAGCCCCAGTCTCTTTAAGTGGCTGAGGAAGGGGGGAGTGACACAGGCCCTGCCCACCCCTGCCCAGGTTTGTGGTAGGAGCTACTGGGTGAATGGATGACTTGATCCAGCTTCTAACCAATGGGGCCAAGCTAATGGGAGGCTTATGTGTGCCTTGGTGATTGCATGTATGCCTCAGAGGGGAAGAGTGTGACCACTGCAGCCCACCCTAGCTCACTCACCCTTGGAATGCAGCCACACTCCAGGACAATGACATTGGGGACAGGGGTTGAGGTAGGGGTTCGAAGGGGCAGGGGGGTATTTCCTGGTCTCTGTCCTGCCCTGCCCTTACCCCCACCCCCAAGCCACAAGCCCTAGGAATGAGAACAAGCTGACTATGGGAAGACAGGTGGGAGGTGAGGCGGCTGCGTTAGGGTGGGGTGTCAGAGCCCCTCCCACCACAGGCCCCTCTCCACCCACCCACAGGTTCTACCTGTTCTTCTGCTCCGTGTGTAACCAGGGCCCAGAATACATCGAGAGGCTACCCCTGCGATGGTGAGAGGATGGGGCTTGGCCCAGGTGCCCCTGCCCCCTCCCAGCTCCTCTCCTGCCCCACCCCTCCAGGAACAATTCCAGTTCCAACCAACATGTCCCAGCCTTGCCCCTGCCCTTCAGTCCTGACCCAGGAGGCTCGGGCCCTGGCTGCTGCCTCACCCTGGCCCCACCTCCTTGCCCCTCGCCCAGGGTGGATGTGGTTCACCTGGCCCTCTACAACCTGGGGGTGCAGAGCAAGAAGAAGTACTTTGACTTTGAGGAGATCCTGGCCTTTGTCAACCACCACTGGGAGCTTCTGCAGCTCGGCAAGGTACACAGGACCATGGGACAGCAGAATGGCAGGAGCCCGTCCCATAGTGGGGGTCCCATAGTGCAGAGAGGTGTCCCCAGGGTCACGGGGCACGGGCTAGGATCCAGGACTCTGAGCCCTAACTCTAAGCTGCTAGCTGGGATAAAGCCCCAGAGCCTTTGAGCTGCTGTGTCCCCGAATCCACATCTCCAAGCTTGTTTGTGCCTTGCAAGGGGCTTCCTGACCCAAGTTTTGACAGTGGGCTGGTTAGGACCTCACATACTCAGCTGTACAGAACTAAGGGTCAAGTCTGGCTGGAGCAGGGTTCTCCACAGAAATAGCTGACCTGCTCCAGATTACCTGGCTAGGAGGAAAAGTGAGGTGGGTCTGCCCCCTGCCGGTCCTACTTTGAATAGCAGAAGTGGGCACCAGGGTCCCCCTGGACTGAAGTAACAAACCAGACTTGCAGAATGTCAGAGGTGGAGAGTGACTTGCCCAGGACTTTGGAGCTGCGCCAGCGGCCTCCCAACCACTTCTTTGGTGGGGCTATGTCCCCTTTTCCTTTCGACACCCTTGGAATCCTCCCTACCACATCTAGAGTGGGGTGTCTTCTCTACTGAGGTGTCTTCTCTCTGCCCCGAGTCCTTCTTTGATAAGACAGAGATTTAAAAAAAAAAAACCACCTTATGCTTTGCAAAAGTGTTTCATAAAATATGTTTGCTTACAGTGTTTGATAATGTATAAGAGACATACGTATTATAAAGCCCTGGTGGATAGGTAGAGCTGGTACATTTTTTAAAAAACATTTTTTTTCCTGATTTACGAAATAATTTTACATGTTCCTGGTAGAACAATTTTAAAGTACCAAAAAGCATAAGGAAGTATGTGTTAAGAAGCCCATCCATATACCACACAGCCTAGAAGCAGCTGCTGTTCACGCACAGGTGCACTCCCTCCCACCCTCCGTTCTCTGCAGTTTTTCTTTTACGTGGTTTAGATTATACGGTATTTTAAATAATCTTTTTCAGTTTCCATTGCACTATACATAATTTTTCCTATCATGGAAGAGTGTTCATCCACATTTTAAAGGCTGCGTGGATTTCAGGGACCACAGTTCACTTGTGTCCTTCCTGTTGGACATTCAGTTTCTCTTGCATTTGTCCCGTCGGCCCAGCACTGAGAACAGGGCTGCTGTGGACATTTTTGCACATAGAGCTCTGTCCGTGTTTCACGGTCTGTCCTTATGATGGAGTCCACGGAGCAGCACCACTGGCTCAAGGGCACGGTCACCTTTAAAGCTCTTGATACATTTGGGGCAGGAGTGCCTCACCGCAGTTACAGGTGGGAGCTGAGCACAGGTGAAAAGACTCGTCTGAGGTCATGGCTAAGTCTGGTTCTCACCGGGAGGACTCCGGAGACTGAGGGGAGGGAGGTGTGTGGCAGGGGCCTCCTCAGACGCCATATGCCAGGGTCTGACTGTCCTGCTGGCCTGCTCCCCCTTAGCTCACCAGCACCCCTGTGACCGACCGAGGACCGCATCTCCTCAACGCGCTGAACAGTTACAAAAGCCGGTGCGTGCAGGGAAGGGAGTGCTGTGGGGCTCCCTACAGGTGGGACTTCATTCTAAAGGTTCTCCTGCCTCATAGTCTTTGCTCAAGCTGTGCTCCCTGCCTGGGTCTCCTGCCCCTTCTGTGTAAATCCTACCTGTCCTTCAAGACCCAGGGAGCATCCCTCCTCCTTTGCGATGCTTCCCTGACCCTCCAACAGCACGTGACACACTCTCATCTGCACCCCTGACCGACCTCCGAGGGCCCCTGCTGCCCTGGCCATCCACAAGAGCTGGGGGCCAGGAGGTGAGGGATTGATCCACCATGTCTCAGGTGGGCCTCGTGGCCCGTGGCTTCCCATCCAGACTTGTCCGAACGCCTCTCAGACACGCAGCTGATGTGTCCCTCGGCGCCCCCACCCCCACCCCAGGGAATGCCCAGGCTCCTTAGCACAGCATTCATGGCCTCTTAATGACACTCTGCCATGTCTTCTGCCACTGTCCCTTTGCCTTATGTATTCTGGATGTCAGCTGTTCTGAACGCTTTGCTGTCCCACACATGCTTTTGCTCACGTTCTTCCCTTTCATACATTTGTTCCATCAACAGCTACTTATGGAACTGCTGCTCTGTGTCAGCCCTGTGTAGGAGTGAGCACGCAGCTAGGGAGACGTACCCACTCTCCCACCGTCTCGTGGTTTGGGGCCCAGACACAGCCCTGCTCTCGAGTCAATGAGGCTCCCATCCTCTCGGGAACAGCCTCCAGAGGGTGGGGCTGTGTCTGCGTCACCACTGCAGCCTCATGGCAGCCCAGCTGGTGTTGGGAGGATGAGGGCAGGTCCTGGAGGTGCTTTCCATCTCCTTGGGGAGAACAGAGTGGTGCTCCGCTGGGAGCTGGAGGCAGCCTTCCTCTGGGAGGTGGCCTTGGGGCTGGTTGAGGCAGAGAAGAAAGAGAGGAGCAGCAAGAGCCACACACAGGCAGTGGAGGGACAGGGAGGAACCACCAGCCACATCCTCAGCCACCACCTGGGAGTTTGAGGAATTGGCATCTCTCCTGGGTTTTAGCTCTGGGTCCAGGGAGGCAGAGAGAGTAGCTTCAATGCTTGACTCTCCTCCCCATGAGGATGGACCAACAGACTCCACAGCTTTCTCCTCCCCTGCCCACCCCCCAGGTTCCTCTGTGGCAAGGAGATTAAGAAGAAGAAGTGCATCTTTCGCCTTCGGATCCGCGTCCCACCCAACCCACCAGGGAAGCTGCTGCCTGACAAGGGCCTGGTGCCCACCGAGAATGGCGCCTCCTCTGAGCTGCGTAAGAGAGGAAAGAGCAAGCCTGGGTCAGTGCCCGGGGACCCAGAGACCAGGGCTGCAGCAGAACCCTGGATCTCTGCTTCCCGCTCCCAGCCCCAGCTGACAGGCCATGTGATGGGCCCAGACAGTCTGCTAGCATCCAGGCAGGCAGGGAGCATGCACACCCAGCCAGCCCCCCGCTGGAGGCTTCCTGAGAGGCCAGTTGCTGGGTGAGCCAGGGCTGATCCTTCCACAGCCCCTTACTGCCTTGCTTGGAGGGAAAAGCCAGATCCTGGGACCCAGTCTTGCTGGTTGAGGGCTTAGGCAGAGAAGTCAGAATGTAAGGAGTCCGTGGCTCTTTGGTGGAGCTGAGCCCCCTCATCCTGGGCGCGGGGGGCCAGAGCATCTGGATGCTGTGCCTGGAGAGGCACCTTCTCTCTTTTCTACCCGTGATCCCGCCTCCATCCCCTCCAGCACCTGCTGCCCCAGAGGACTCCTCTTCCTCCCCAGGCTCCTTATGAAGGAGAGGCTGTCCCGCCTCCATGGCTGTGGCCCCAGCCCTGCCCCTGCCACCCCTCCCTCTGGGCCACCTCCTGGGCCTTCAGGCTCTGACTGGGCCATCCTCTCCCTTTTCTGTCTCCACAGTTTGTTGCCTCATGAATTCCAGCAGCAGAAAAGGCGAGTTTATAGAAGAAAAAGATCAAAGTTTTTGCTGGAAGATGCTATTCCCAGTGTTAGTTTCTTGTTTTCTTACTCTGCACGTTCACACACAGGGTCAGCACATATGAGGAAGTCCTGTGCAGAAAGTGAGTCCCCCAGGCCCAGGGGACTGTCCCACATCCCACCGAGGAGAAGCCAGCTCCTGTTACAACTAAACAAGAGAAAACCAGGCTCGCCAAGTTCTCCCTAGAACCTGAAGCGGGGTAGGGTAGGCAGTATCCTTGTCCCCACTGTCCAGGTGGGGAAACTGAGGGCCAGGGAGGAGCAGTGAGGGCACACCTCAGGCAGTGGCGGAGCCCAGCCTGCACCGGGGCTCCAGAGCTGTCTGCCCCTTCAGTGCCTCCCACCTCCCGGCACTTCACAGTTTACAGAGGCACTTTCCACTCCCCTGTGCTTCCTGACACCACTCCGAGTGAGGCACACCAGGGGTCACTGTCCACTTTAGCAGCTGAGGCACTGAGACCCAGACGTGGGAGCATCATGCAGTCAGTTGGCCAGAGACAGAGCCAGGACCGGAGCTGGGTGGCGTGGCTCTGTGGTCAGGACTGGGGACAAGAGCAAGCCAGTGAGGAGTCTTCCCCTGGGATGGTCCAGCCCTCAGAAGCCCGGCTGCACCAGCAGGCAGCCTGTGTGGCCTCAGCCAGGGTTGGAGTGGGGTGGAGATCTGATGCTCACTGACCCACCCTCCCCTCCCTACTCCCTCCTCTGTGTCCACAGAGCGACTTTACCTCGGCCTGGAGCACCAACCACCACCTGGCCAGCATATTTGACTTCACGTTGGATGAAATTCAGAGTTTAAAAAGGTAACAGTGAGGAACCCAGCAGAGAGGTCCACTCTGGAGACTAGGCGGGGAGCCCACCTCCACTCCCTGCCCCAGTGCAGGCAGGCTCTGGAAGGGGGGCGGCAGAAAGCCTTTTGAGGGAGTGAGAGTTCTCGTTCAAAGGACGCACCGAGCCTAAGGCTGTGTGCAGGGTCTACATCAGAGCCCACCTGCTGCTGCTGTGGCCACCAGGGCTCCTGTGGGCTGCCCCTTGGAGCAGCACGCAAGGCCAGCCTTACCTGAGCCCTCCGACCTCTCCAACCCCTCTCCTGCTTCTCCCAGCCCCACGCGCTGTACACAGAATTGCTGTGGGTACCCTGCACTCACATTCCTCCAGGAAGCCGTCACTGGCCCTCCCCAGGCTGTTTTGGACCCTTCCTGCATATTCCCACAGCACCTGGGGCGTGGGCCACCCAATGGAGGGTCTGGGTATTCCGTTGTCTTATTTCTGAAATCGCTAAGGTCATCCAGTGCTTTCCTGCAGGCATGCAAGAGGCAAGGGCTTCAGTCAGCACTGGGCTCAGGCCCCTACTCACCGGTGACTGGCTGTGTAACCTGAGCGAAATTCTTTAACCTCTGTGAACCTGCTCACCTGGTTTGGCATGGCTGTGAGAGTCCAACAAGATACTGTGGCTTCTAAAATGAAGGCACCTTGGGCCTGTAAAGCATTGCACAGCAGTCTGGGATCATGCTCATAATCAACTTTTAATTCGTCAGGGGAGGCTTTCTTGACTCCTTGGCCTTTGGAGTCTGGAAGGGTGGGAAATGGATGGGCAGAAAGGAGGTGTGGTGGCAGGAAGATTGGCAGTGGGAACAAGGGCCTCTGCCGGGATGGAGGCGGCACGTCAGAGGGGCCGAGGAGCGCTGAGGGCTGACGGCAGGCTCACCCTCTCCTCCCTCCCAGTGCCAGCTCAGGCCAGACTTTCTTCTCAGACGTGGACTCTACGGACGCCGCCAGCACCTCTGGCTCCGCCTCCACCAGCCTGTCCTATGACGCCAGGTAAGCTTCCTGGCCATCTGGACTCCCGTTCTGTCATCCCCCCAACAGGCCCTCCACCTCCCACTTCTGCGACGTGAGGCTCCTTCTGTGCGTCTGTGTCTTGGGCTGAGGGCCTGGCCTTGTGCTGCCGTTGGCCTGGGCCTGCGGCGCTCTGTTCTGGTCAGGATGTCCAGCTTGCTCCTCTCACTGCTGCGGGAGGTTGTGTCACATTTCTCCCTGGGCAGTTCCAAGCTCTGGGGTCATCTGGCCGGAGGTTCTCTTATTCTGGAGGTGTCGGCCTCTGCATGCCATGACATAGCCTGTCTGTGCCTGACTGCAGGGTCCTGCCCCGAGGTCTGTCTTCCAGGTCTCTCAGGCAAAGAGCCATCGATTTGGCAGCCTGATGGAGAGGAACATGGCATCGTGCGGGGTGCCGGGTCTGGAGGAGGGACGGAAATCCCGCAGGCCTCGCTGAGGGCCACAGCCAGTCCTCGGGGGCGTAGGGGGCGGTGCTGCAAAGCACGTGCACGAGTCCTTCTGAACTTGGTCTCCTTTAGTTAGACTTTGGGGTGCTGGGGGCCCCTGCGAAAGTACAATTATGTATCTTGGGAGTTTCTATCACCAGACATCTGTCTTGGTGTCTTTCTCCGGTGTTGCCTCTGTATTTTCATTTGTTTCTTCCAGTTTCTCCTCACTAGTTCTGAATTCAGCTCTTTCTATTTCACGTACCTGTGAACATGCCTCTTCTCGTGTGTCCATTTCCCGACCATGCCTGCCTCTTTCCGCTCATGTGTGCAGTGTGCATGTGTGTTTCTAGCTTTAATCCATAACCACCATCCTACCCCCATTTGGCTCTCTAGCTGTGCGAGCCCAGGTGAGGGGCAGGCCGAGTCAGCAGGGCCCCTGCACAGCACGACTCTGGGAGGAACAGAGGATGGTGCCAGGCGTGCGCAGGGCTGAGATCCTAAGTACAAAGAACATGTGCTTTAGAGCTGGACACACCTAGGTTTGAACCCTGGCCCTGTCACTCCCCAGCTGGTGGCTTCTCCCTGGAGCCTGTTCCCTTCCTCATGGGACTGTTGCGATTAGCAGTGGGCCCAGCCCAGGGGCCTAGTGCCCAGCAGAGTGCGCAGGGAGAGGGGCTGGTGAGGGTTCTTCCACCTCATCCCCGCCTCTCTCTCCCCACCACCTGACACAGACAGACAGTGGGCAGCCGGAAGAGGAAGCTGGCAGCCACGGCGTACATGCCACTGCGGGCAAAGCGGCGGGCAGCCGAGGTGGGGGGGCACTGCCCCTCGGACAGCGGTGCAGAGGGGGCTTCGGGCCCTGAGCGGCCGGACGAAGGCATCGACAGCCACACGTTTGAGAGCATCAGTGAAGATGACTCGTCCTTGTCCCACCTCAAGTCGTCCATCACTAACTACTTTGGCGCAGCTGGGCGGTTAGCTTGTGGGGAGAAGTACCAGGTGTTGGCTCGCCGGGTCACGCCTGAGGGCAAGGTTCAGTACCTGGTGGAGTGGGAAGGGACCACTCCTTACTGATCAGCCCTCAGGGGATGCCAGGGGCCCTGGAAGCAGAGGGGACAGTGGAAGCCACAGGTTCCCTGGTTCTCTTCAGGGTGGGGTGGGGGAGGGAAGCAAGACAGAGCTGCAGGTGCTTGGCACAGGCCCCCCTCCCCCCACCCCCCTTCCAGGCCAAGGTCTCACCTCGCTGCTGCGCCCCTTCTGCCCTCCGGCTGTTTCAGGCTCATTGCCCCTTTGCCTGTGTCTCTAAGGTCCCCGTGTCTCCATACGCTCCCCACTCCCTCCAGCTGCGCACCTGTTCCTCTGAACATGTGTCCCCTTGGCCCTGGCACCCTTTTTCCTGAAGCCCAAGTCTGTCTTTGTCCCCAACTTCGTGTCACTTACCTCTTGACCCTTCGGGGGTGTTTAGAGACCCTCCACGTGCATGCTGCCCCTCCCACCTGACTCACAGGGCAGCCAGTGCTCCAGGGGCCACCTTGTGAGAACAGGAACCTCTGAGGAAGAATGGGTGAAGGTGGGTGAGGGGAGCTCTCGGGGCTTTTCTCTCCCACATTCCTGCACCCCTCTGCACCTCCCAGCCCTGGAAAAGGGGGGTGAGGGCAGGAGACCTCCATGAAAGCCTGGGTGGCACAGCCCCTGCAACTCTCAGGATCTGAGGTGTGAAGAGGCTGGGTCTGCACCTCAAGGTACCAGCACCAGAGCCCAACTGTCAAGGCTCAGAGTGAGGGCTGCAGTGTCAGCTTCCAAGGTCCCGGTTTCCCTTTGCTTGGCCACACCCCTCTTAGTGACCCTGGAGCTGGGCCTGGCCTTGCAGGAGTAGAGGTGGCCTTGAAAACCTGAGGCACAGGGAGAGCACGTGGGAGGAAAAGAAGGCATTTTGTGCCAAACCTCAGACTGTTTCCCACGCCTGCCACCCCAGGCCACTGCACGTGCAGCCAGAGGCAGGTTCCCTCACACATAAGCTTCTGCCCTCACATACTCTCACCCTCCAGGCGTGCATGCGCGTGCGCTCTCTCCCCCTCTCTCTCTCCCACCCCCCTCCAGCAACAGCCTGGCTCCTGCCCTTGTCTCCCTTGCTCCCCACCCCCTTCCAGGGACCATGTGCTGCAACAAAATGTGAAAATCCAGCTCCTGCCCCTTCCTTCAGCCCATGAACCAGCTCCGAACCAGCCCTGACCCCGCCGGAAAGCACAGGGACATACTCCCGGCTCCTCTGCCTTATTCCCTGCCCCACCCTGAAATGACAATCACTTTTTGGGACAGGTTGGGAGTTTTAAGGGCCTGCATCACTTAAGTCGCCTCAAAGGGAAGCCCCTGTCGGTGGGATATAAATGGAATCCTTAGAGCCAACATTAAAACTCAAACCCATCTGGAGGGAAACCAAAAATGGGAGGGGCCCCTCATTTCTGCTGCTTCCAGAGATGTTAGAAACTGACTTGATTGAAAAATGGAAAGAAGTGCCTTGAGGTGGGGGGGGGCGGGGACAGGGCGTGCACCATATGGGGACCAGTCCTGCCAAGTGCTGCTGAGGCCTCCAGCTTGGCTGGGATCTGCAGGCTGCCAGCTGCAAGGCGAAGGCGGATGAACAGTGAGGGGCTGGTGTGGTGACAGCAGGCCTGAGGAGCTGGTTATCATGGCAGGCTGGCCCCCGCCCCCTGGGAGCCTTCAGGGGCTCCCTGTGATCCTTCAGATGCCCCTTGCCTTCAGCCTCAGCTCCTACAGTGCCTTTCCAATAGGACCCCACTTCCTGTGCCCACCCCTGCCACTTCCCTTTGCTTCCCTGGTGTGGCCCAGAAAGGGATGCATTGGGCCCAGTTCTCCCCCTTCTCAGCCCCACAGCTGCTGCCACCAAATCCTCCAGTGGGTGGAAGGGGAGCTGAGAAGGCCGCCCCCAGCCCAGCAGGGGTGTGGGGCCTGGGGTCCATCCTGTGGCTTCCTGCCTGGCTTCAGAGAGCACTGCGACCTCCTGGGCCTGCTCTCCTGGCTCCCCGGAAAGCACAGGACCAGCAAGGCAGCTGCCATGCATCTGCATCTCTGTCTCCTCTGCTTGGGCTCCAGAGAGGCTCCTGGCTTGAAGACGGGGGAGGGAAGGGTGCCTTGCCCACTTGTGAAGTGAGAAGTGAGCATAAGGCCTGGTGAGGTCGCCCGACTTGGCACCCCAGCACTTCATTCCTGCTGGATCATAGCTGCATTACTGCCACCTGACCTTATGATAATCCTGTGCACCTTCTAAGATTTATGGTTTTGAATTGCTGCTTTAATAACATTTGTTATATTAAAGTTTAATTAATGTGTCTGATTTACAATTTAAAAGCTCTCTTTGAAAAGTGGCCTGTCTTCCCCGCCAGTGAACTACCCGCAGTTGGGCAGCAGGAGGCATTGGCTCAGGTTTCTGGTCTTGGTTCCCTGGAAACAGAGGAGGGGCAGGACCCCCCCCTCCCCCCACCACCCTGCCACTCCCACCACTGCCCATGGATTGGATTCTCTGGGCAGTGCCCTCACCCTCCCCACCAAGAGGATGTAGAGCCTCTTTCCACTGTGAGTACCTGACCCACAGGGCAGGCAACAGTCACTGAGGGCCAGAGTAGTAATAAAGGATGGGGGTGAACTTAGAAGTTGACGCTGTGCAAACCCCTAAGTACAGACGCTACATAACCGGTCATCGCGCAGAGGCAGACAGCCCTGGAAACCTGCGGTGCGTGCCAGGCCCGGCTCTCCCGGGTAGCAGGGGCACCACTTTGGTCCGAGTCCTTTGGTTCGGTTCCCATCCCGTCACATGGCAGAGTAACAACCCCTGCTGCGTCCCGTCCCCCGGGTGTTGAGAGGGAACCCTTTCACGCAGAAAGTCGTGGCTTATGATTTGAGATAAACGCTACATTTCAGGCAGTTTGGAGAGAGGAAAAGAAATGTGAAGGGGCAGGAAAGTCAGCTATAGGGGGGTGAAGACCAAGGCTCTAAACTAAATTCTGGAGTTTCAGGGGAGAAGTGCAGCCTGTTAATCCCTGTAAGTGTTCACGTCTGCCTCTAAAAATATTAACTATGGCTCCCACATTTATCTACCATTCCTTCGATTTCAACCTTTTTTTTCATACTCAACTCAAAAATATGTTGATTTTAGAGGGAGGGAGGGAAACATGACGGGTTGCCTCCTGTACGCACCCTGACAGGGGATCGAACCTGCAGCCTTCTGGTGTATGGGATGATGCTCCAACCAACTGAGCCACCTAGCCAGGGTCATTTTCAACCTTTTAACTGCCCTTGGAACAAAACCACCATTGGAGCTGGGGGTAGGGTGAGGGTGGAGTGTAGGGATTGTTCTTTGGGCTGAAATCAGTGGACTGGAAAGAAAGTGAATGGCACGAGGTGTCCAGAGACTTGGGTGGTAGTCCAAGTTCTACAGTGAGCAGCTAAGTAGACCCTCCTGAGGACAGCGGTCCTCCCCAGGCCGCAGAGGGCCTGGTCCTATGTGGTCTGGGTTAGTGTTTACAAAGGTACAGCAAGTACTAACCTTTGGAATTTAGGAGCAAGAAATCAGCATTCTCAGAAAATCCTAAATCATTAAGTTATTCTGAAAGTAGTTCACACTCTTTCCTTATTATTATAGGTAGCTGGAAATTTCTTGTTTAACAAATAGGGATACTAAGCTTAGTTATACAGTATATACAAAGAACCGGAGCCTGGAGGGAATATTTCAATACTGGAAAACGCCAGGGAACGTTATTGGATAATATTCAAATAATGTTAGCATTCAAGGATCCTAGCAAGGTTAACAGTACAAGAATCACGTGTCAAAACTGCCAAATCAATAATTTATTTTGCTTCCAACCCTTATTTCTTAGAATACAGCTCATAGGATTTGTATAAAGCACACTGCGTATAAACTTATTTTACTTGCAAGAACAACTCACGGTTTGCAGTGGACGGAGCCACAGACAGACCCTTCTCAGGTACCATCACGTCAAGCCTGACCAGGCAGTAAGCCTTTCTCTCCTACGTGTTCCTGCCTCACTGTCCTGACCTTCGACTCAGCGTGGTAGCGCCCCCTGCTTGTTTCTGACTTGATGGGGTCCTTCAAACCAGTCATGTCTCTCTGCTTTTAGGCTTTAGTATTCTCAGATGACTTCAGGATTTTTTCTCATTTCCTCAACTGATTTTTCTGGAGATCCCAGAGTCAAAAACACACACTTCCTGAGAGATGCTGGGAAGGCATTCCCACGTGGAAACGCTCGTCCAAGCCCTGGCCCGGCTCCCATGGCGCTGCTGGGGGAGCACAGCAACCACAGCGCGGTACTGGCCAAACCATGGATGTCGGAGTTGCGCAGACCCCGAAATCAATGAACTCCTCTGAATCTGTCCTCTTGTTTATAGAGTGAGGATACTATCACTAGCCTCCAGATCTGTGGGGAAAAGTAAACTGTGATACATTTTTAAGTGCCAGACCGACTTACTGCATGCAGAAGTCTTCCCTTAGAGCAGGTGGCAGCAGGCTCTCTGGGTCTCCGGTCTCTGTAAGGGTGTTACCCAGCCTCTCAGAGAGAGGCAGAAAAGAGCATCGATTTAGAATCAGAGGTTTGGGTTCAGGGCCTAGCTGCTGCTTATTTCAAGTGTCTTATGTTTCCTGATCTCTGGTTGCATCTGCAAAATGAACATATTGAGTTACAGGGATAAAACAGTGCTGAGGACCTCAGCACCGTACCTAGTAGAGAGCTGGGGCTTTGCCCCCTCCTCCTAATTCCTGTAATAGTCACTGCGGCCAGGAAAGGCCACCAAGAAACAGTTTTCAACACACAGTCAGCACAGAAAATTACCCAATAAAGCCCACAGACAGAAATTTGGAATTAGTCCCACTTTAAGAAAGTTCAAGGAAAAAAAAGTTGAGTTTTGCCAATTCCATAAATTAGAAAGTAACTGTGGACTGTGGAAAAAGCTTTAGTTATTCAAATCCTGGAAACATCAATTTGGGAAATATTTGCTAAGTCCTGTGCAAGAGATCAAATAGATTGAGACCTGCCCCTGACCTCGGGCAGCTCACAGTCAAGTGCAAGGCTGACTGACGACCAAGGACAGCAGGGGCACCAAGGCAGGAGAGGTTCCTCCAGCCGGGGAGCCAGACCTTGCAAAGCAGCAGCCACATGTCACCAGCAGGCGTGTGGATGGGCTCCCGGAGCAGAGGGGATGGCCTGAGCCCAGGAGCAACGTGTCCCAGCTTCCTGGAGCCAGCCACTTGCCAGAGGAGGACAGGAGAGGTAGGTGAGGATGGAAAAGTGAGTGGGGCAAGGTTATGACGGGCCTTGAAAACCGCACCGAGAAACCGGATTTTATCCTGAAAGCAACACGGGCAGTCCATTTGGGGTCCCCTGCATATTTGCGGTCGAGCTGACTTCACACAAGATTTTTCTTACATTATCAGAAACGTCTGTTGTGAAAAGGGACATCACCATCATCATTCTCTTTCTTCTCCTGGAGGAGCCCGCCAGCATCCCCTCTGGCTATCAGAAGAGAACTCTCTGGACCTCTGGAAGGGCCTCAGCCTGAACCCCAACAAAGCTTTCACTGAGGAGGCCTGGGAAACAACCCCCTACCCCTGTTTCATGTTCAGGGGGACCGAGGTCCAGAAACAGGAGGTGTCAGAACTAGAGCCTGGTACCACCCCTTCTGCACACCATTCCCTCTGGAAGCAGGGCCCAGATACCGCAGATGTCTGTGGACCCTCACTCGGGACCCTCACCCCAACTGCCCACGGTCTTCCCAGAGTGGAGTTACCTTGTGACAGATTCCTGGAGGGGCCTAGGTCAAGTTTCTCTCCTCACCCTACAGGAAGCTCAGCCTCCCCTGCACTCCTCCACAGGCACCATGGGGCAGGTATAGGGCACCAGCAGACGCAGGGTGAGCAGCCTTGGCTGTACCCTTGGTAACAACACACCCCCTTTCTGGACCTTGGTGTAGTTCAGTTTTCTCTAGTCATCTACACAGAGACTGGCTTAGACCCTGGTTTACAACTTTTAACAAAGAAAACTTTTAAAAAATCCTACAAATCTCACAGGAGAGCTCAATACGTTAAAATAGTAAAAGTACAATTGCATGGCTGAAGTACTGGTGGGAGGCAGGCAGTCCCAGTACCTTCTGTCAACCCCAGGGGGCGCTCTGTGGAGCAAGTCTGAAAACACGAGCCTGGAAGTTCCCCAGGGTTCTTTCCTACTTTAGGATGCTCCGTTTCAATGCTCAAGTAAAATGGTTAGTATGGTGGCCCAGAGCCTATGTCTCCACTGAGGAAGACACCGGAACCTTCTGAGGTCTGCCGTATTCAGGCTAGGAAAGAGGCAAGACCCATTCCCACCCATGAGGCTGTGCCTGAGCACCGCTGTTCCCCGAGTCCTGCACACACTCCTGAAGCCCATCCCCAGGCCCACTCCTCAGGGCTCAGGGATAACAAACACTGTTCGTTGCTAGGAGAAAGAATCCTGCTTGTCCCTGATACTGCACCATTCACAATCCATCCTTTGAATACTGAAAGTGCTTGCCAGTTCCTCTAGGAGGAGACATTCACCCCACACCCTTCTAGGGAAACAGATCATCAGTTCTATTCCTCCTCCTGAGAACCAGGAGAGTAACTCCACCCTAGACACTCGAGGTAAGCCCAGCAACTACTGAGGATGACACACCTCACCCTCACTGCCACCCCTCCCTGTCCCCTACACAAAACCACCTTTGCTCTCCCATCCCCTGGACACCTTTAAGGGTGAAGCACTCAGAGACAAGTCCCAGCAGGTTTTTGCTTAGCCTGACGGGCCCAGCCTCCTCTTCTAGCCTCAGAAGCCTCGGACCTTCAGCGTCTACAAGTTATTTAGCTCCTCTATGCTGACAAAAACACAGAATCCAGAGATGCTAGGAGGCGGAAAGAGGCCTCCCTTCCCCAGAGCGCAGCGGATGGAAGCCAGAGGCAGCGGGCAGAATTCACAGAGCCTCTCGCACTCAGTCCTCCTCCATACCCTCCTTCAGCCACTTCAAATAGTGCACATCTCCTTGGTCCATGGGAAGACTGAAGATCTCTGGGATTTCAAAAGGATGCACCAACCTTTGGAAAGAAAGCAGAGTCTCGTGAGTGACTATGATTAGAATCAGTCCACGCGATAAAACCTCACAGGCCAGCCTCACTCAAGGCCCACCTTGAGCAGACCTGCGATCTGCTGCAGCCCACCTGCCCAGCTCCATGACCCACCACCCCGAGCCCATGTTTTCCATCTGTCCAAGAGGCCTGTTGGGCCAGATGGCTTTCGAGTCTCACAGTCATGGGTTCAAATGCTAAGTCTGCCCCTTCCTAGCTGTGTGACTGTGGGCAAATCACTTAATTTCTGTGAAGACCTTATAAAAGAGGGAATGAAAACAGCACCTACATGCCTGGATTGCTGAAGATTAAACAAGACGAAGCATGTAAAGCACTGACCCGGCACACTGACTGGTACCATATGCACTCACTGAACGTTAGCGACTGTCTTCACCGCCATCCCACACTCCCCACTGTGCCTCCCCACCCGCTGTATTCTCTCCTCCACCAGCAAGTTCTCCCTGCTCCTGTTCATCAGTCAAAGACCTCTCTCTCCTGCAAGGCCAAACTCAGCCATTGACTTTTTAAAGGGACCTTCCTCGACCCCCCAAACCCACAGGACTCCCCCTCCCTTCTCCCCGTATCTTCCACCTGGCCCTCGGCACACAATGCCACGTTTTCCTCATTTTCCAGACTGAAGAAACACAGGGCCTGGGGCTTCAGTTTCCCACCTGTCAAAAGGCAGCAGTAGCCCTCTGCTTCCTTTCCGAATGAGGCACTATGAAGTTCTCACGAGATGTTGCGGGCACTGGCCAGCAGTGCCCGTGTCATTATGGATGAGTTAGAACATGCACACAGATACCAAGTCTGGTGGAGGAGTAAAAAGCCGACAGGCTTTTCTCTCAAGAGGAGCCAAAGCCGTGGCCTCCGCCATCACAGGCCTTTATTCTAATCATATCTCCTTACATTCCAAGATGGTTCTTCCTATCCCAGTTACAACAAAGGAGCCAATGCCCCTCATTACATCAAGAAAAAGGACATTAGCAAATGAATAGGCAGCCAGTTACACTGGGCCTGCAAGGTACTTGCAGGGTGAGGGGGTTTCAGGCAAAGAGCAAATCTCAAAAACAGCCTAAGTATGTTGCAGATCTGAATACCCACGAGAGAACGTATCTGTGGGCATGGGTCCTGTGCATCTCCGAGTGGGAGCTGGGCCCACGCCACACAGAAGGGTCTGCCACAATGAGATAGTATAGGTGCCTCAACACTGAGAGTGAGCTGGGTCATTTTACCCAGTGCCCCAGGATAACGCATGTTCTTATTTCATGGACGCCTGGACCAGTGTACGTGAGTTTGTAAGCAGACATACAGTATTCAGACATAGCGAGGAAGACATCTGTAACACGTTAGCAGTAACAGCTGCCTCCGACATGGCCCTTTATGTGTACGCTTCACATAAACTCATCGCAAGGCACTAGTATGACCTGCATTTTATAGATGGCCGACTGAGGCACAGAAAGTCTTGCCTGCACTTGGGCTGCAACTAGCGAGTAGAGAAGCCAGGACTTGACCCTGGAGGTCAAGCTCTGGGGTTCACCATCTTAGCCCCGTGGCTGACCCTCACTGGATAAGCCATACATTCTTGGTCGTGTTAGTTCCACCAAAGGTGCTTATCCCCACACCTCTGCTAAGGCGGTGACATAGGGCCTTCTCTCCTGCTAGATGTGAGACCAGGGTATAGCCACATATTCCCAGAATCCTGGTTAGAATGAAGGGAAAGGGTTTTATCATCCAGATGGGCGACCTGCATCCCTAGCTGCACATTAGAGTCACTCAGGGTGCTTCTGAGGAACATATTTGGTCCCCCATCCAAATAATTAAGTCGAAATCTGAAGTAGGGCCTAAATTGGTCATTGAAACCCAATGAAAAACATCTCCAAGCGACTACAGCATTAGCCAGCATCAAGAATCACTAGTTTAGACCAGTACTTATCAAGCTTTTAACGTGCATGGGAATCACGTCAAGCTGAAGCGTGGCTCGGTAGGAGACCACGACACTCTGCTGTTCTAGCAAGCTTCCAGGCAACGCCCATGATTCCAAAATCACACTTCAATGGGAAGGCTTTAAACCAGTGGTTCTCCAGGTTGACTCCCGGGGAACTCCAAGATTCTTTCAGGAGGTCCATGAGGCCAAGACCACTTCATAATGCTGCTGACGTGTAATTTATCTCTTCCTATGTCGACATTTGCACTACTGGCGCAAAAGCGATGGCAGGTGAAACTGCTGGCACCTTCGCACGTGTCGGGCCACGGCGCCGCCCTGCACCAGCTGTCACTACCGTCCCCCACACACCTGCATCCGCAGCAGGCCACGTTCACGTAAGGACACCCTTGACAAAGTGGTAAGAATTACTATTTTTATTAAATTTCGACCCCTGAGTATGTCTTTTTAATACTGTGTGACAAAGTGGGAAGTGTACCTAAGGCACTTTGCTGTATGCCTAAATTCAATGGTGTCTTAAACTTGTCTGATTGTTTGAGTCACAAGCTAACGCTAGATTTTTTCATGGAACACCATTTTTAAGCCTGAGTTCCAACAATTTGTCACTTTTACAAATTATGGTTACTCGGATTTGAGAATTAGGTAGACATTTTTTAATACATGAACACAGTGAGTCTGTCATTTGAGTGAAAACAATTTAAATCATTTGCTGCCAATGAAAAAATTATGTTTTCAAGCAAAAATTAGATATTTGTAAAACTTAAATTTATCACCATGAGCTTTAAGAGTGTCTCAATATTTAAAGATGCTTCTTATTAAGCCAGATTTTGCAAAACTGTAAAATGATGCCATTCTTCTCATTTGGGGGGAGGAAGAGAGGGTTACTTTCCCTAAAAATGCATTATTTACAACATTAGTATGTAATGGTAATAACAATGGTTTATTACTGTTATTTTTAATTTTTTTAATTCTTAATGTCCTATACAGTAAACTTTGATATAACCCACAAAAACAAAGCTTTTAGGTCCTCAATAATTTTTAAGTACATAGGGCCCCAGAGACCAAAATTTTGAGAACCACTGGTGTAAACAAACTCATTCTAGCCTCTCGTTTTATATGGAGAATCTGAGGGACAGGACATGTCCAGGGTCACATGGGCAGTTGGTGACGAGGTTTCCTGCTTTTCAAGCTCATTCACTCGTCCCTATAGAACGTTCTTGGCTGAGAGGAGACGCCAGCATTACCTGACATAACTAGACAGCACGTGGACCTTGGAAGTCTTTGTCTTTATTAACTGTAAAAGAAAAAAAAAAATCACCGCTTTAGGACGTCGGCCCAGCTCTGCCGCTGCTTGTTTGCCTGGCCTTTTAGGAGACAGCATTCCCTCCAGGTCACCAGCCCTGTCACCAGCTCCCAAATGAACCTAAGACATCTAATTTGGGGCCAGAACCTTAGTCAGTTGATCTTTGCTAATTTTTAATTGGAATCTGGAAAAAAGGCCTTGGTCTCACTTGGGCTTCCTCTGTCAAGGCCCCACCCCTGCACCCACCCACCCTGCCTTACTCACCAACAGAATCTCCGTGGCTTCTTCTATTTCCCCGTTCCAAAAGTAGCTGGAGAAGAGGACAGACCCAAATTACGATGCTCATAAAACAGGCCCAGGGAAATGTCACACCTGGCCCAGTTAGGTGACTCACTGAGATGGAAACTTGAGAATCCTCCCAAGCCCACGTAAAAAAGTCTAGAGTTGGCCAGGGCACTACCGGTCATCCAGGGCAACCGTTCGAACGCATGCTTCTAGCATCCGCCTGAACATTCCTGGAGGTGAGAGGCTCACCATTTCTTGAAGAAGTCCGTCTCCCTTACAGGTCTACACCTATGAGGAGGTTTCTGGTGTGGCCAACATCTGCCTCCCGGTTGTCTTTCCCAGCTTCCGCATAGAGAGCCACCTCAGGAAAGCCCTGCGGAAACTCCTGTGTTTTCTCACCTCCAAACGGGGCATCTCTGGCTCTTTCAACACCCACTTGATACCCGTGGCTTCCCGGCCCCTCCCCATCCTTTGGACTGGTGCTGCTTGTATCACTGACGCACCACACTGAGTGCCCAGGAAAGGATACAGAAAAAGCACAGGAGGCTTCAGGGAAGCAGCGAGCCTTACAAGACATGCAAACAGGTCCAAAAGTTAAAAAGTCAGGGATAGTGTTCAGAAAAGAGTGAGAACAGCATCCCGTGAAGGGAAGGGAAAGACATTTGGCCTGAGAATACAGTGTTCCCATAGTTTAGGAACAGTGAACTTTGCTGGCACATTCTTTGTGCGCTGACTGCACTGCCCCTGGGCAAGTCTAAGATGACCTGGGCCACGGGCCTTGCCTCACGGAGCTGCGGTAAAAGGATCAATTATAGGCCACTGGAAGGAAATGCTAGGCTGAAGTTCTATTCTAGGACCCAAGCATGGGTTTCCAGACGGCCTTGATGTGAATCGCCTCTACAACTTCTAAAAAATTCAGAGACCCACCCTCGGGGGGACTGATTGGGAAGGCCTAGAATGGAGCTCAGGAACCTACCACACGGCCACGGCCGCATTTGGGAGCCACAGCCACAGACAACGTGAGCCGTGGAGGCAGTGACGCTGCTGGCAGGTGCGGGGAGCTTTCCCTACAGAACATTTTTCTGTTTTGACCTTCAGAGTAGATATTATTTCCCTCCCCGCCTACCCCACCCCCGTTCTCTCATTCTCTCTCTCTTTCCAGGAGGGAAGATGAGAAACAGGCTGATCAGAGCAGTTAAGTCACAGGACAAATCCTGCACCACTTGGAGTGGGATGCTAAAATAAAAACATTCCGGTGGGCTGGGAGAAATGGCACAGGCCAGGCTTAGCTACGATGAAGCTCTCAATGCAGTGCAGCCGGTCACATGTGCCAACCTCTCGGTCTTCCAAAGACTCTAAACACTGGAAATGACTTTCTCTGATATCCCTAGTTGGCTTACTCAGGGATGGACTGCACAGTCTGGCTTCTGTGCTAAAGCAAACTGATGGGTTTAAATAAAGAACGTGCAAACAAGATTCACTGTTCCTAAATTATAGTTTTTTCCCCTCCTTTCTCTATACACAGCACATTTTTGCTTTTGTCCACGGATGACATAAACACACTGGTTAATTTCCTCTGAATACAAATCAACAGTTGATTAAGTAAATGCCTCTGAATTGTTCCTTCACAATTCCCCTTCAGTTCAGTGCCCTTTCCACCAGCCAGGACCTGACCCAGCAGCACTCCCACACCCCTCCAGAGGCCGTGGCAAAACTCACAGCGAGGATGCTTGGGGCAGGATGTTCACCGAGGCAGCCAGCTTCTTACCCAGTACATCCCTAAAGCAAAGAAAGGGGCAGTCAGTGGGGCTAATGTCCAGGACCTAAAGAGAAGGGACAGGGGACAGGAGTTCCTGGGAACTAGATGATAATTTAGAGTGCCCCTCCTCCTGGCAGTTTGAAGGACAGGCCCAGTCTGCCTAGGGAATGGGGATTAACTCTGGACAGAGAACAAGACCTGGATTCCATTCCTGGCCCTGCAGTGGCGTGGCTGTGTGACTTTATGCAAAGTATTCAACCGCCCATTCAAGACAGGCCTGTCCCCCTCACTCACCCTGACTCTCCTGCTGTATAATGAGAAAATGGTTCAAGCAGCAGCTCCCAAGCCTTTTCACCACCAAGAGCTCCTTTTATTACCCCTTTTCTGTTTTTTTTTTCATACAGGTATGTATCGGGCTGATGCTCAGTGCTTCTGATCTGTAGATGCCCACGTGACCACACAACTCCAGGTGAAAGCAAGAAAAGAATCATAACTTGTGTTTGCCTTTAGCAAATATAGGCTCTTCTCACCTTTTCTGGTAAAGGTTTCTTTCATAGCCCTAAGAACACAATCTTCATCTTTGCAGGCCTCTAAGATATTTTTCGTTTTGACAGAACGCAGCTTGGAATCCCTGGTCTGACCATCTCAGATTCCTGTGAAGCATCCTGGTGAACACAGTCCAAGAGGCTTGAGCTAGTACAGGTGTCATAGAAAGAGGAGATCCACCAAGTCACCAGGCTGTTGACACCAAGAACTGTTCCCAAACACCAAAACCTCCAGCCCTCAGAATCGGGCCCTGACAAACCTTTCTCAAGTCCCAGGCAGCCGAGGGAGCTAGTGTCTCTTCTCTGAAGTGCTTGGACCTTGCCAGATAAACCTCACTTCAGTTCAGCCTTGCTCACTGATCCCTCCTTCCTCCAGCTGCTGCCAAGAGAACTGACCTACTTTCTCTTCCCTTGAGTCCCAGGCTAAACAGTGCTCTCTATTTAAGGCTCCACATTAATGGGGCATCCACACCACCCTCGTTCCCTTGCAGAGTTAGAGGAGATAAATAAATCCCTGGCTGTAAGAGAGGCACACGGCACAAGTTTGCCTAAGCAACTGCTGCGAGTCCTGCTCACTCAATCGCTTGCTGAGAAATTACATTTTACTGGTTCTGAAGGTGGCAGGCAAACATAGAGAGTGAGTTAAACCTCCAGGAAAAACAATCTGTTGCCTCAGAGTCACATCACTGAAGACTTTCGGTCCAATTTCGTGGACCGAACACTCTACTCAGCCATGTCACAACACAGTAAGGAGAACGCTTTCTGTACCAGCAACTGTGAGGAGGCCTCAAAGAATAAAAGGCAGCCCAGGGCACAGAAGGGAGCACGCAGGGGACCGCCCCGCCCGCACAGACGAGAGCACCTGTCCGTCTCAGGAGGCAGGAGCCTGGAGGCAGCCATCATGGTGAATTGCGGGAATGCCACAGCAGGAGCAGGTGGCTGCCCCAAATCTCCCATGGCCTAGGCGGCAATAACGGCGTGTTTGTCTCCAGGAAGGAGGAACAGGGTAGGCACTGTGGGGAAAAGGGCAAAACAGTGTCCCAGTAGCTGGAGACGGCCAAGGGTGAAAGGAAGAATTCGTGCTCAGGAGACCAGTTACTAGGGCGCCCCAGTCTGCACATGTCCCCCCAAACCAACACTCACACTGAAAACATGCTGCTAATCCCAATTCCTTGCAGCTGTTCCTGTGCCTCCCCACAAGCACAGGAAAAAGATGAGAGGTTACAATTAAGAATAACAAAGTGCACATTTGAGGAATGTCAACAGCAAGAGACAAAAAATCAACAAACAAAAGAATTTATGTAAGAGGACCAGTTAACAGTGCAGTCAAAGCCAAGATTTTAAAATAAGTATAATTATGTATACCTGAAAGTTAAGAGAGTAGATCTTAAAAGTTCTCACCCCCCAAAAATGGTAGCTGTGTGAGGTGATAGAGGTGTTAACTAACCTTATTGTGGTAATCATTCTGCTATACACATATATCAAATCATCATTTGTACACCTTATGCTTACACAATATTATGTCAATTATATCTCAATAAAGCTGGAAAAAATTAAAAATATAAGCATAATTAATATCTACACAAAGATAAGGCAGGATTACTGCATCCATAAAACAGAATCAGATTATAATATGATCAGACATTTAAGAAAATGAGTAGTTGGTTATGAAAGAACGATTAGAAATCTTGAAAAGGGAAACCACATCATTTAAACAAAAAACTCAATGGAAGGGCTGAATAGCAACAAATGAAAAACAAATGAGAGAGAAGAATGGGCTCAGAAATTCTCCCAGTATGCAGAAAAAAGGAATAGAAAAATATAAAAGTTCGGTCATAGGGAACAAATTCCACATCCTTCTAATAGGAGTTCCAAAAAAAAGACATATAAAGAATAGAGAGTATTTAACAAGTTGGTAACTAAGCATTAAGATAGAGAGAAAATGCTAAAAATTATCAGAGAGAAAAAGTATTACCTACAAAAGAATGAAAGACCCTGATAAACACCTGATTTCTCCTTAACAACTCGGGATGCAAGAAGATAATAGAGACCTCTCTCCAATCTGATACTGATTCCATTTACCTGAACTGGACTTTCAACCAGTTAGAATCCAGGCATGAGAATCAATTTCCTCCCAACACCAGACCTCACAGATGTCAGCTGAAGTTCTTCCTCGGCAGGTGGAAGGGTCCACTGATCCAAGGGTCCGGAAAAAAGACAGTGCAATACAGACCCTGGGCGTGTGAGAAGCATCAGGAGGGATTTCAGTTCTTAGCTGCTAAACACTATGGTTGTAGCTCTGAAGTAATTACAGGTTCTTTTAGATAAGAGCTGTTCTCCAAAAGTAATGTTAACATGGAAAAAAATTACATTCTGGTTGGAGGAAAGGAAGGTGGAATCAAATACAAGGTTAACCTATGACCAAGAATTTGGAGGGTGTGTGCTGCCAAAGACCAGATTCAACACTTGAAAACACTATAACCTAGTCTATTATCAACTTCAAGAATGCTGAGCTATGGAGCAAGAAGCCAAGTCCATTACCCTCCAGCCCCACTAACCCTCTTAAAAGCTGTATCTATAAAGAAAAATGAAGGAGGGGAAATTCGGATACCGCAAACATTTATTGAGCACCTACTACATTCAAGTTACTAGGGTAAGGACTGTACATATTTCATATCATTTAATCCTCCCCATCCTGTGAGGTAGGTGACATTATCCTATATTATAATTCAGGAAACTTAGAGAAGGGAAGTGACTTGCTCCACTTAACACAGTAAGTGGTAGAGCCAAGATTCAAATGCGGGTCTGCTTACAAGTCCAGTGTTCTTTCCACTATACAACAGCCACTTCCAGAAATTTTCTAAATATCTGGAATGGCTACTTCCTCCTTCTCACCTGTCACAGCGAACACCTCTGGGATTGAGAGTTATCTCCAAGAAGAAAGAGAGATGGACCAGGAATGGGGAGCCTTAAAATTCTCAACAGGCAGGATTCCACTTTCTCTTATCTTAAAACCCTGGGTAAGCCACATATCCCTCTAGGTCTCATATGCCTCATTGGCCCCCATGCTCAACATTTCCGGGCTGGCAGCAGGTTCCATAGGATCACTCGGCTGTGCTCCTCATATCACCCCAAGCAGACAGCTGTGCAGTTCATCCCTGGATGGACAGGGCCGTCGGAAGTAAGAGGACGGCCCAAAGTGGCCCCTCTGGAGCATGCTGGTAGCTCCCTGAGCCTCCTGGGGCAGCACCTAAGCCCCTTTTCCATACCTGGCAATATCTCTGGCAATTTGCTCGTTGGGACAGTTGACAAAGACGATGGAATAAGTGCCGGAGACAAAACTGCCAGTGACAGCTGAATGGAGCTGCAGGCTAAGGGTCCTGATCAGGGGGTATGTCAGGAGAGAGGCTGTCAGGATCTAAACGGTGGGAAAAAGCACAAGTCAGCAGTGACATGGTGATTCATTATCTGCCTCCTCAAGCAGACTGGCACCGAGGCTGGGCATCATCTTTTCATGCCCATTCCCCATCCAAAAAATAATTCCTGAGATCTTGAGCTTTAGTATTTGACAAAGTTCTCATGCCTAGATATTTTCCTCCACATCTCGCAGATGATCAAAAAACAGAGGCTCAGAAATCAAGAAGCTCGCTCAAAATCACATAGCTTTTATTTGGTGAAACCAGGATTAGGACTCAAGTCTGGATGGCGTGAAATCCATTCTTACTTATTTTATTAATTTATTTATTTTAGAGAGAGGGTAAGGGGAAGACAGAGAGGGAGAGAAACATCAGTGTGTGGTTGCCTCTTGTGTGCCCCCCACTGGGGACCTGGCCTGCAACCCAGGCATGTGCCTTGACTGGGAATCGAACCAGTGACCCCTTTGCTTTTCAGGCCTGTGCTCAATCCACTGAGCTATTCCAGCCAGGGCTGGAAATCCATTCTTATGGAGGTGACACTAACTGGCCCACAATGAATTGCTATCATCCTGTGAAGATTATAATGAATGATAAACTCTTACATCTAGTGATGTTTGAGGAGTCAATTTCACCTCCATTCATTTGCATATGTGCCAGGCACTGTGGGTGAGCGAGAGGAAAAGGTAGCCTACTTCTAAAGCAATGCCACCAGAAACAGAGAACTGGGGGGACAATGAGGAAGGCTCGCAAAGGTACCATCTAAGTTGGATCTGAAACTATAAGTAGGATGACAAGAGCAGAGGGAGACATGCTAAGCAAATGATAATATGTACAAGCCCAAGAGGTATTTGGGGATAGGCGAGATACACAGTTGGCATGGGTCTCCATCTGTGTGTGAGATCAGGAGGAAATGAAACTGGCTACAACTACAAAGAAAAGGGTCAGGCTAAGGAGTCTGGAGCTTGACCTCAAGTGAGAGGGTACTTTTGGAGGTTTTTAAGTAGCAGAGTAATAACACAGTGAAGCTGAGTAGGGTATCAGGAGGGAGGATGAAAAATGATCAGAAAGAGTCTACTTAGAAAACCATCACAATGATCCAGGAAAAAGAAAATGATGGCAATGACAATGTGAGAGGAAAAGGCATTCAAGATACAATTTTTCTTACTGTTCTAATGATAAACACTTCAAAAAGAAGAAATGAAAACAAGTGGAGACACCCTCTATCCAGGGTTCTCTGCTTGGGGGGCATGATGGAGTCATTACCGGGAGCTAGGCAGCTGGTGAGGAGTCCCACTGTGACTGAAGCCAGGCTGGACAAGGGCGTGTTTCTCCTGCCTCCCAGCCCAGGGCTTGTTCCTTGCTCAAATAAACCTCTGTCCTCACACTCCTGTTATGCTGTCACCCAAGTCCTGGCTCCTACTTCTACTTCTTGGCAGAGCCTGAGCAGCATTTTTGTCTTTAGCTTCAGTTTGACTAGAGGCCTGTCTGGGTTTGGTTTCTCATTCCCTCCCGCTACCTCCACCAAACCTCCATCCACCAAACCACCAATTCAACATAGTAAGTCCTCTGAACTAAACCAGTCACCATGCATGAAAAAAAAAAAAAGACTTTTCAATGAAGCTTTTAATGTCTGTGTGGACATGTGCACAGTAGGATTTAAATTAAATCCTAGTGCCAATATTGCTAACTGCCCTAGCCTCCCCCAAGTTACTGCCTCACCTTCTATAAACCTTATCTAGAAAGTGTGCTGCCTGTCTTAGAGCTGCCACAAGTTCAAATGAGGGAAAATAGGAAAAAATAATCTGCAATTACAAATTCAATAAAGAAAGAGGCCGTGCCTTGCTCATCCCGGTATCCCCAGCACAGTCCATGACACGTGGCAAGTTCTCAGTAAATACTTGTAGACTAGCGAAGTAACACCCCAGCAAGATGTTGTTATTAAGGCTAACTGGTCTTGTGAAGGAGACAAGGCACTGCTTGTTAGCAGTGCTTTTAGCAGAGAACTGGACATCCTGGAACCCTGTAAGGAATCAACCACATGACTTGAAGGTGGCTTCCAGCACAGACTTCAAATAAAAGCAACGGCCTGTCCCCCAACAACAACAACAACAACAAAAAGCCATTCCTAGGGAAGATCTGTGGCATTCCAGCCAGCAGGTATCAGTGCAACATAGCTGCGATTAAATATAAGCTCACCTAAAACATGTTGGAACTCATATGAACTCAGAGTCAGATTCTAAGCTCTTACATGTCTTGATGTTTGAGGAGTTAACTTCACCTCCATTCACGTGTAAGTGTGCTAGACACTGGGTGAGCTAGTGGAAAATGTAGCCTACTTCTAAAGCAATGCCACCTGTGCTGCTGAAACTGAGGGCTGTGCTCTCAAGGACCATCTAAGATAAGCCTTAATTTAACAGGTAAAGTAACGAGGCAGAACATTCGGAAACCGCAACAGAGCCAACACTTGTATCCCAGACTCCTGCGTCCCATTCAGGGCTCTTGGAACTACAATGGGCTCAGTTAGCAATTAATACAGTTCAGCTTCACTTAATCCAGTGTTTCTCAGGGCAATTTGCCTCCCTCCTACCAAGGGGACATCTGGCAATGTCTGGAGACAATTTTTGTTGTCGTGACATGATGGGAAGAGATGCTATCAGCATCTCCTGGGTAGAGGCTAGGACTGCTGCCAACTCCTCCTGCTGTACCACTGACACAGTGAAATAGAGAGTTGTTTGTGTATGTCCCCTGCATCGGACATGTGCTCTTCAGTCTCACTCATTTCTGTATTCCCAGCACTTTACAACTCTGACAGGGAGTATGGGCTTGAGAAATGTTTGTGGACCATATCAACAAAGGATCAGAAGCATGAAGGGTCAACCTGGAACCACGGATGGACTACAATATGTTAGAAAGTGACATTATATTAGTGCAAAACTGATGGAAAATACATACATCACAATATTCCCTAACAAACATTATAAGGGGGAAAAGATCTATTATAATTTTTTAAAGTCTTTCAACATTTTCCTATTTATGTTTTTTACTATATGCCTTTTCTATTTTTACATTTTTAAAAATATTTTATGTATCTACTCAGTTACTTTGTATTTTATTGTATTTTATTCTGCCTTTTTCCTTTTTTTTTTTTTTTTTTTTGCCGTGGAGAATTTGCATAGCCTTTAAGAGGGTAGGGTTGACTTTACAGTATGTGTTAAGACAGAAGGGGACTTAGAAACCACCTAGTGATTCTAAATTTACAAACCACCTAAATTTATAATGCACCTAGTTTTAAGGGATCCATGAATATTCTGAATGAATGCAGCACTGTGTTTATCTATATATTTTTCTTGGGTACAAATCCAAACAAACCAACCAGGAAAAAAAAAAGAGAGAGAGAGAAAATCTACAGGCCCATAAGGGTTAAGAGCCACTGATATGTGGGAGTTGTTACAGATGAGGAAAAGGGGCAAGAGGAAGAAATCACCCAAAAGTGATTATCAGAGCTGGGCTGGATCCCTGCACTTCGACCCTCTCCACCTCCCCCTCAGCCACCTCCACCACTGGAGATCCTCTGTAAACAGTCACTTCCAACTTCAACATTTTAAGATAGCTCTGAGACGAGAAAACAAAGCCGCAGAAAAACAATATGGTAACTGCAACAAAAAGAAAAGACTCTGTCATGTGACCCGTAGACAAGAACTCACCACCAGACACCCCTTCAACCTCCCTGACCCTGGCTATGACACACAGCCAGGGTCAGGTCACTGCTCCTGAAGCAGTGAAGAAAGGGCGCTGGTAGGCTTCAAAACCACACCACGACCTCCAGGACACCGAGTGGTGTCTCCAGGGATTTTACTGTCCATCCCCTACCTGCTTGCCCCCCAGTTCAAATTCCCAAGGGCATTAAAGAAAAGTGTGTCCTTCCATCAGTTTCCAGATTGGACGTTTGGGGCTGAGGGGATTGGTAAAGTCATAGCGTGGGGCACTCACCAGGAGGCATATAAGGACAGAGGACCGAGGGTAGCCTGGCAGAGGGCACCGTGAGCCCAGCCTATCCATGGCGTCGCCGGTAATTTAGCGGCGCCTCCGCAGCGAATGTGGCCTCTGGCTAAATCCCCGGGGTGGGGGTAGGGGGCGGAAACCGAGGGCGCGAACCGCCTTCCCGCCCCGCCCCCCCACCTGCTGCCTGCCCTACTGCCCCGCCCCCGACAGGCTGGCTGGAACCAGAAAGTGGAGGTGGCGGGGAAAGGGAAGAGCAATTTTCTGTGGTCCCTCTGTTCTCGAAAACATACAGCCCAAACACCAGGCGCGGACTTATAACCCTTACAAAAAAATACTAATTTTTCCCTTCTCATTCCAACAACAGAAAAAATCATAAAATCCTGAGAGATGTACATATAAAAACACGTATTCTTTAGGTACAGAAAGTTTTCAGAAAGCAAAGCACAAAAACTCTGAAACACATAAACTAATCTCTTCCACTTGATACAGGCCCATCCCGCCAACGAAAACGAGTGATGCACACTCCGCGGCTTTGCTCTCCCCCACATCACCCCCTCCTCCCAGGATGTCCCTTCTAATCCTCCTTGGTTTAGAACACTCTTGCCCCTACTGCTCTCCCTATGAACTCATTCATCTTTCCAGACCAGCTGCCCCAGCAGCCTTTCCCAGTTAATCCCAGTCTGTTCCCCTGAGGGACTGGGTACACACTTCTGCTGCAACATTTAATATCAACTATGGGGAGCTGCAAACAAATAAGCAAAGTAACAAGTTAATGACTACAGCCCTTCAGGAATGCACAGTCCACTGTTGTCGGGGTTTCTGATTTTTTTTAAAACCAGTTTTTTAATGTGAAATATCCTAATTTTTAAACGACAGCGTGGCTGGGCAGGAGAAGGGATTAAGTGCACAAGGGCACAAGTAAACTTTTCAAAATTAAGGGATCTGTTCTATATTTTGATTATGGTGGTAGTAACACTTTAATCGGTGAATTGTATATAAGTAGTACCTTAAACAAAAAAGGGGTTGGGGGGGAATACTGGAAATCAATTTAAAATTGTTTTAAAATGGGAAGGTCAAACAAAACACTTCTGTTGGCCAAATCTGGCCTGCATGCTGCCAGTTCACAGCTTCTGTGTTTATTTTAAATTACCTGTCCATTCCCTGGGAATATAATTTCTCAAAGGCATGATGCACTTTCTAGCAAAGTGTCTGACAAAGTAGTTAATAAATCAGTTGTGGCCCTAGTCTTATAATTTACACCATTAGCTGTGCAGATTCAGGCAAGTTACCTAACCTCTCTGAACTGTTAGGGGAGGGGGTTGCTAAAGGATGGGCTAATAGAGCTTCATAGGTCTAAAGGGAGGATTAACAGTACAGGTTAATGTAGAAGTGCTTTGTAAAATGGAAGATCATGTCAGCATTTTCAGAGTAAGTACCCTCAGGGCAACTACCAAGGTTAACTCAGAAAGCCTCCATTTGTGATTGAAGAATTTAGTATCTAGGAAAAACAGAGTTAGTAAATGAGGCCAAGTGGTTTTAAGAAAACCTGTATATTCAAAGTCCACCAAAATAAACCAAGGCTCTGATCTTCTATACCTATTATATTAATAAGAATGACCATTTACCTTAGATTCTGAGATATGTCTCCCAGTTTAGCACAGGACTCCAAATGAAGCCTATTAAGTTTAAGCTGAATAAGTGCTTGCCCAACAACTAAATGATATATATGGACATGTGGCTGGTGATTATAAGGATGGTCATGAAGAAGGTGATGTTGGGGCAACAGGGAAAGGATGGCAAGAGATGAATTGTTATTTGGAAGAAACCGCCTCTCAGTTCACTTCTTCCTTCAACTCAGGCCCCTCTACTCTCTCCAAATTCGATTCCAAAAGTCCAATCCTGCATTTCTGGTTTTGGCAGATTCTCCAGATGTAGTAAGCTTCTTAGTGCTACTGCCTGACAGTCCAGGCTCTTCCCCTGGAGGCTCCTCATCCTCTCTCTACCTTTGCCTCTTCCTAATAGGATTCAGACTCATCCGCTTCTTCAGACTCATTCTGTATCCATCTCCTTCACCCACATTTCCTCTTTATTATGTATCTCCTTTCTCTTTCTTCAGAAAAGAGGTTTTATTTTGAAGATTCTCTTGCACCTCTTTATAGGTACAAAACAATTTATCATATTCTTTTTTAAAGGCCAAACTTTGATCCAAGAAAGGATCCATATTAATTGCGGCATCAGTGAGGCCTCAAGCAGAGTATAAGACAGCACTCAATTTCCTTAGGTTCATCTTTACCTCTGGTTCTAGGGACTTGTCTTCTTCCTCATCTACAGATGCTCATTATCACCAAAACTTGGAACTTGAGTAGCTCATTAATTTCATTTTCATCAATATTGATGAATTTAAAGCCCATCTTTTTTTTGATTGATTTTTTTCAACATCTTACAAGAAATATGCACAATTATTCACTCACATCATCCCAAAGTTTCCACCAGGCTTTAGTAAGAATGGCTGGTTTTATATCATCCATCACCTCTTTTGTCACTACCAAAGTGTCAGCAATGTTGTTGCCATGTTACTTTCAAAGTTAAGGCAAGGGGTTTTATTCAATACAGTCAGCAAAGTGGTCAGACATATGCTTGGTGTAATACCTCCTGAATGCTATTCCCTGATCCAAAGACTGAAGATAGCTAGAGCCTTCCAGAGGGAGAAACACAGTATTACCTGAGGATGAGCAAAGAACAATGACTCAGGGTGATTGGGACCGCTGTACAAAATTAGCAACACTGTATTAAAGGGTTTTTTTTTTTTTTTTTTTTTCTGTTAAACAACTCTGGGTTTAATAGATAAAACAATTATGAAATCAAGTCAAAAAGAGTGCAGCAGTTAATGGTACTCTGGGGTGTGATCGCCAGGAAACAGAAAGGTGGTTTTTTTCTTTTTTAACCTTCTTTCCAAGGGACACATGGGTTTCGGATCTTTTCTAAAATAGCAATGGTTTTTAGCTTTTTGTCACTTGTGGCATTGGCACACACAAAGAGGAAAATCCTGTCCTTAGCTTCCTCTAAAGCTTCCAAATTGTCTTTTCCCCTAAAAGTCTACTAAGGAATGCACTTCCAAAACAAGCTCATGTCCTTGGCATGGAAGACCTGTTGAGGCACAAAGCTTCCAGCTCTGATCAGTTTCTGGAGTTGCTTGGAGTTACTTCGCTACCAACTGGGCATTTAACGGTTCTTCCTCCCTCATCAACCCTGAATTTCGCAAACTGTAGCGATTTCTAAATTCTCAAGCCATCCCTTGTTCGCATGAAATTTATCTGGGTTGCCTTTCCCAGTGGTTTCCATCAGACGTATATAATGCGTTTGGAATGGTTGCAGACGGCCTTCAGCATCAGAGGCCGTCACTTACCCCCCACCCCCGTGGTCTGGTCTGGTCCTGGACCCAAAAGGTTAACTCAGTCTCCATCTTCTTGATGTATAGTTACGCGGAACGAACAGCACTTAGATGATGGGGGCGAAACACTTCATGACGGCCTTCTTGTTTTTCTGAATGGTGCGCCGCAAGGTTGACTCATTGACGCCCCCAAAGGGTCCTATGTCAGTGTTACTCGCTTTCTTCCAGCTTCTCGAGATTTTTCTCATCTTGCCTTCCAGAGGCTTGGCCCTCCACCACCTCTTCATACGAGCCTGACCGAGGTTCAGGATGCCAATCACCTCCCTTCCGCCTGGGGTAGCCTCAGCCGCAGCCGCCCAGTCCTCAGCGGCCTCTGCTGAGAGCATGGCTTGAGAGCCAGGAGGCTGCTCTGGAGACCTTAGCCTTCCGTGGGTCCTCAATCTCACTATTCCACTTGCCAGGTATTTGACGAGCCTTAAAGCCCCGTGGGAAATAAAGCCAACAGGAAAAGTACAACTGCGTGACCAACTGAGCGGCGCCTCAGATGTCGCTGGACAGCAACCCCACAATCACGAATGATCGTCGGGTCGGCACTAACGGACACACGTCTCGCGAGTCTGGCAGTTCCCGAGCGCGCCCGGTCCGCCAGCTCCGCCTTGCTACTGGAGGGTTTGCAGTCACAGCCAAAACTCCGCGAAGAGAAGCTGCCTGCGTCAGATCTCGCGAGACCTAGACAGGCCTGCCGGGAGCCGGGCGGGCGGCGGGGAGCGCCCCTTCTGCAGGGGGCATGATGGCGGCCCAGGTGCTGACACTGTTGAGGGAGGTGTCGCGGCTGGAAGCGCCGCTGGAGGAGCTGCGCGCGCTCCAGTCGGTGCTGCAGGCGGTGCCGCTCAGCGAGCTCCGCGAGCACGCGGCGGAACTGCACCTTGGCCCGCTTTTCTCTCTGCTCAATGAGAACCAACGGTGAGAGGAGCCCACAGCTTGAGTGGGGTGGCGGGGGCGGGGAGAGACATCCCCGAGTACGGGGATGGGGGCGGATGGGAAGAAGGGAGGACTTTTCCAGTCGCAAAAGAAGGTTAAAAAAAAAAAAGCTGACGTTTCTGAGGGAAGGACCCTAGGCTGAGAGGCAAAAGATGGGGTTCAAGTTCAGCCCCTGAGCTGTGCCCCTGACCGTCTCTTGGCCTCACTACCTTCGTTTTGAAATAGGAATTGAGCGGGGAAAGCAAGGTTGCGCACCTACAGGGAGGACGCCACAATCGTGTGTACAAGTGCTTGACTTTTTTCTTCTCTGAAGAAGGGCTCCTATCATAGCAATTTGGCAAGATCCACTATTTTAGATTCAATATTTTAGATTCACATACCATTTGACCCAGTAATTCCTGTTATGGGACTTTAACATGCAGGTATACTTGCTCACAAAATGAAAATACAGGAATATTCTAACAGAAGGTGACATAAGAAAACTAAAAACAACCTAAATATCTATTAAAAAGGGATTCTAGCCCTGGCTGGTGTGGCTCAGTGGATTGAGCATGGGCCTGGGAACCAAAGTGTCACTGGTTCAATTCCCAGTCAGGGCACATGCCTGGGTTGCAGGCCAGGTCCCCAGTAGGGGGTGCAGGAGAGGCAAGCACACATTGATGTTTCATCCTCTCTATTTCTCCTTCCCTTCCCCTCTCTATAAAAATAAATAACATCTTAAAAAGTGAATTCTAAATAAATTTTGACACATTACCATGTAACACTACGTCGCTATTAGGAAAGTTGAGGTAGATCTCTATATGTGTCTCTAGAGCTTTGTGTTGAATGAAAGAATTATAGGAGTTTATGATTCTGTTATGAATAATTTTGGGAGAAAAAGGATTACAATCCCCCCACACAGACACACACCCAGGCTATTGTAAATTGGGAATATCTGAAAGATAGAGCAGAAACTATTAATATGTAAGTGGAGCTTAGAATGATAGGACAGCAACTTTTACTTTTCATTTCATACGCATTTATAGTGTTTGACTAAAAAAAATTTTGTATTTCATAATTTAGAAGTTAAAAAATATTTATGATCCAGGAATTTCCTACTTGAAAAGAGAATGACTTAGTGTATCCACAGTGCATCATTCAGGAGGCTTTCTTGGCTCTGACCTAAGATTCCTCCCTTTTTCCTGTGTTTTCCTTTCACTAAATCCATTAGTTAACATTATTCAGGTTGGCTTATAAAATATATCCTATTTGTCCTCTGTAATTCAGGCCTCTATTTTCTTCTTGTTACATACGCTGCATTTATCTGACCTGTTACCTCAGGGCTTCCTTTTCTAAGTGTGTCCTTCCCATGCTGCAACCACAGTGAACTTCTGGGTTCAGCTGGCTCACATCTTTGCTGCGGTTTCCCTGCTGCCTACAGTGTAAAATCATGACTTCTTAGTCTGGCATTTGGACCCTTACAGCATACTTTACAGCCTCAACACATACTTTCCCTCGCCTCCTCAACACCTATTTCATCTGCTCCAGCTACCACTCACTTCCCTTGAGCATGACTTGGCGCTTTCCCAGCTTTGTTCCTGCCAGTTCTCCTACCTGACATGCCCTCTCCGTATCTAAATTCAGTCCATCCTTGATGGCCCAGGTGAAGTGCCATCCCCTCCAGAAAGTCTTTCCTGGTCACTCCGGTTGCCAGCGACTGGTCCTCAGATCTCCTGAAGGACATTATGGTTATTTCTGTTAATGATACTTGCCTCTATTGCCTTATATTGTAGGCCGTATGTGTTTATTTCTGGTTTGTAAATTCTTCAAAGGCAGGGACCATATTTTGTCCATCTCTGTATCCCTTCTAGGGCTTAGCAGACAATACAGTATATGCCCAATAAAAGATTAGACTCAGTAATTTTAGAGAGACCACCTCATCCAATCTCTTTGTAGTATGGATGAAGAGACTTTCAAAGGTCACACCGTAAGTTAACACCAGAGATGCAGTAGGATCTGAAATGAAGGGCAGTCTGGGAGAATAAGGTCCATGGGGGAGTTGGTTTGCTGAACGAATGAGCAGTGCTCTAGGAAATAATTTTAGTGGAAATTTAAAGACAGAGTAATTCAAACCTGGGTACATACATAGTGTGTACCAACTGTAGTTGTGGAAGTAATTCTCTGTGTAGATTGACAGTCTACAGGGATGTTGCTGTTATCCTGACTAACTCACACAGATCGCTATATACTGGTAAGTAAGTATCTGATCAAATAAATGTAAATCTAGAATCTTGACAGGAGTTTTTGTGGAAGAAATTAATTCCTAAGATTACTGCTTTACTACATGGAAGTCAAACAAGACTGATTATAAGTTATTAACTCTTTGGCTTCTTGGTACCAAAGGGCCACATGAAATTTGTGCACTATACATTTTAATGTACTGTTGGGAGCTGTCCTGCCTGGTTTCAGGGACTGTAGCCTTTTGTCCCACAGCTAGAGCTGAGTGAAAAGGCCTTGGGGACATGAGCCACTAAGGAGATAGAACATTACTTCCTGGCAGGAACGCAGTCCCTGCTTCCCTCACTTCCCCCTGCTTGGCCTGGGCAGATGACTGGTTAGCCAGTGATGGGTAAGATCCCTCAAAGGAGGAGGGAAAACCTAAGACAGGCACTGTTGCAAAGGGCCATCAGGGAAGGACTTGGGTCTTCAGAGAAGGGACAGAAAGACCCTCACCCCTTGGCTTTGTCATAGGCTGAGTCTTCAGTCTTTCTGCAAAAGTCTCCTAGTCTCTTGGCTGCTTTGCTCCCCCTGCCTGACTCAGCCTGGGAACTATGCCAAGAGGCAGCTGTGGCCTTGTACTGGAACAGATGGCTCCCAGGGGTAAATCTGGCCAGAGAAAGAATATACATGGTTTCCTTTGAGGTTTGCTCTGCCCTGTTGCTATGAAACAGACAGCTGAGCTAAAGCCACCCTGACCAGAGACAATCCCTGTGTTTCTCCAACTATTATCTGTAAATGAAGTCAGTTTTTCATGACTGCAGCTTTTTAGACACTGGTTGATGAGCTTTATGTGCATACTATGTATCTCTGAGCTGAACCCAATAAAAACATAGGGAAGGTGTTCAGGACCTTTCTCCTTTGAGGGACTGGTCACCTTTCCTCCCCAAGCAGATCATGTGTTGGGCATTTTTATTCTCATCCGCAACGACCTGGGGGAGTTCTGTGGGCGGAGCCCCCCATCAACCTACCATTGCTTTTTAAAAAAAGATTTATTGAGCTATAATTTATATAAACTACACATAATAAAATGTACAGTTTGACAAGTTTCGACATGTATATACCCATGAAACTGTCACCACAATCAAGATAGTGAAGGTATCTCTCACCCCCATGTTTCCTTGTGCCACTTAGAAGTCCCTCTGCACTTCAGCCAGACAACCACTTATCTGCTTTCTATCACCATAGATGAGTTTGCCCTTGTTTTTTTTTTTAGTGTTTTATATAAATGGAGTCATATAGTATATACTCTTTCATTTTGTTGACTCAGCATAATTCTAAGATTTATCAATGGAGTATGAAGGAATACTTCATTCCTTTTTGTTGCTAAGTAGTGGTCCATAGTACAGATCTACTGCAATTTGTTTATCAGTTTCTCTGTTAATGAACATTTGAGATGTCTCCAGCTTGGGTATATCACAAATAATACTGTGATGAACATTTGTGTACAAGTCTTTACATAGGCATATTCTTTCTTTTCTCTTCGAGTAAATACCTAGGAATGGAGTGGCTGGATCATATGGTAGGTGTATATTTAACTTTTTAAGAAACTGTCTGACTTTTTCAAAGTGATTGTACCATTTGACATTTCCTCGTGGGGATGTGAGAGTGGATTATAGGACTCAGTATAAAACCTGAAACTATAAAACTTCTAAAAGAAAGAAAAAATTTTTGTGACCTTAGGGTAAACAGGGATTTCTTAGATGTGACACGGTAAGCATGATCCGCAGAAAAACAAATTGATAAATTGGACTTTATCAAAATTAAACATTCTACTCTTCAAAGGTCACAATTAAGAGAGTGAAAAGGCACGTCACAATGGAGAAAAATCTTTGTAAAGAATAAATGTGATTAAGAACTCACAAAACTCAATAAAAAGAACCCAATTTAAAATGTATAGAATATTTGCATAAGATAATGCAATTTTTGTGTGAATATATGTTTTCAATGATCTTGGGGATGTGTTCATTTTAAGGCTTTTGCTATTTATTGCTTAATCACCTTTTAGCAAGACCATACCGATTTAATAGTGTGCTCCCTATTAACACTGTATGAGTGCTCGTTTGCTTTCACTACCTATTAAGAAAAAAGGAAGTTATTCTAGAAACACCTTCTGCTTTTACATATGGTAGTCATCAAGTTCTGATTAATTTACCTCTGTAGTAGCTCTTGAATCTTTTCCCTCTTGTCCATCACCACTCATCTTTCACTCTTTCGTCACCTCACCATAAACTGCCTTCTAACTGGAAATTCTTTCTCTAACACTGACACAGTGATTTCTATAAGTCAGATCTCATTGTGTTACTTCTGCTTTAAAATCACTTCTTGACTTGCCATTGCCTTCTGGAAAAAGGCGAAATTCCATAGCAGGACATAAAAGACCTATCAGAATCTGACTGCTGTGCATTTTTTCTATTGAATGTCTTGCCATTCATCTCTCTCCTTCTACCTTCTTCCCCCTTCTTTCCCATTCTGACCCCAGTCATACCAAGCTACTTGTGGTTCCCTGAACATATAATACGGTCTCAGTCTTCTGTGCCTTTTCATGTTCTATGCCCTTTACCTGGAGCACCTGTCTTCTCTTAGTAACTTCCACTTTTTCCTAAAATTTTCCTCAGGTGTACCCTGTACCCTGTGTTCTACACTGAGCTCCCATGGCTTCTAGCTCTAACCTAGCATTTATCTAACTGGACTATAGTTGCCTGTTTTTCTGCATCTTCCATTAGACTGAGTTCCTTGAGGTTGTAGAATATGTCTTACCCTCCTTTGTATCTCCAACACATAGGTACTGAGTAAATGTTTAATAATTGTTTAGTGTTAAACTAGAAGCTGGTGGTTTTTTTTGATATTTCCAAGTTAAATTTTGGTTTGTTTATTTATTTATTTGTGTATTTTTAATTTAATCTTTATTGTATTCTTTTTCATTACCCTTCAGTCTCCTTAGAAGCTGGCATTTTGAACAGGCTGTGTGGAGATCATCATTGAGCTAGGTGTCAGATATTACCAGGTTCCTTTCTACCTGGCAGGACATGAACTAATGTGGTCTTTCATGTCTCTCTTAGGGAACAGACTACTTTGTGTGTATCCATTCTGGAGAGGTTGCTCCAAGCTGTAGAACCAGTTCACTTGGCCCGGAACCTCAGGGTTGACCTGCAGAAGGGACTGACACACCCTGATGATTCTGTAAAAATACTCACTCTATCCCAGGTATGAAATTTTTCTAGCACATAATAAGGGAACCAACACTTAGTGACTAGCGTTGGTTCCCTTATTGGCTCTGGGCTAGGCTCTGTGCAGAGACATGAAGAAATGGTGATCTCGCTCTCTGTCTCTAGGGAGTTTGTAATCTATGCTAGTGCATGTAGCTGTGACCAAGGGGATACAAGCTAAAGAAAGAAGTTCTAAGTACCATTGGCATCATTCATCCGTCAAATACTAAGTTACTTTTATGTGCCAGACAGTGTACCATGTGCTCTTAGAGCTTCCAAGATAAATAAAGCCTATTTCTTTCCCTAAAGGAGTCCCTAGTCTAGAGAAAAAGATTGCCATATTAAGTGTTGTTATGGTGGCATAAGTGAAGCTCCGTTGAAAGGTCACTTAACCAACAAACCAGGACAGTAACTCTTAACCACCCTGGTAATCAAAACATGTTACTATTTGAGTGAAGAACTGCTGCTGAGAATGTTAGGAGCTGAGCAGCTAGTTTGTCCAGTAGGTATTCAACTACTTTTTTCCTTTTCTCCTCTAAAGTGTTCTTTCAACAAATTGGGGAAAGTTTTTATCACTTACGTGCCAGACATTGTAGTATGTGCTTTACCTGTTTAGTCTCACTTAATCTTCATTACTGTCTTGCATTGAAGTATGGTATTCCCATTTTACAGACAATAAATTAGGCTCAGAGAAGTTATTTAATTTGCCCAGGGTTTCAGTGTAGCTGAAAATGGATAGAACTAGGATTTTTATTGTTTTTACTCACTGAGGTTCTGAAGTCTTTGCCCAGCTTTTTTTTTTTTTTCCTGTATTTTTTTCAAAGATGTCACTATGCAATATGTGTGTTTGGCTTTAGTGAATTGGGGTCATTTGGAATTTTTAATGACTTGTCTTATAGTTGTAGTCAGTAACTCTTAAAATAACTGCACACTAAGGTAAATTGAGTAACATGTGTTCACCTGTTGCCCTACCCTGGAAGAGTATTTCTGATTGCTTTTTTCTTTCAGGTTGGAAGAATCGTTGAAAATTCTGATGCTGTTACTGAGATTCTAAATAATCCTGAACTACTAAAACAAATTGTTTATTGTATTGGGGGAGAGAATCTATCTGTAGCTAAAGCGGTGAGTCAGCTGGAACCATCAGCTTAAACATGCAGCAGTGTTGGTGTCCTAAAATACAAAGGAGGCCCTCTGGATTGAGAGTGAAGGTTTAGAGGGGATGATTTGTGTAACTGAACTCGCAGCTTTAGATATATGGTATCAAATAAATAAATGGTGTCAAATAAGTACTAATAAATCCCTTCTATTTTCTAGAATACACATATCTAAATTATCCATCATAGGGCATATATTGGGTTACTTCCTAAGAAGCAAAACTTACGTAATTATTTTCTATTAAGAATACTGTGTGTCTTTTCCAATTATTAATAGTAATAGCTAAAACATAGGGAATGCTCATTGTATAAGGTGCATTCCATACATTAAGTTTCACATCAATCTTAGAAACAGATATTAATATTTTGTATTTTTATGACTTAAGAGAGATTTTATTTCTTTATAAGGCCATTAAATCCCTGTCAAGAATATCACTGACCCAAGCTGGACTGGAGGCTTTATTTGAAAGCAATCTGCTGGATGATTTGAAAACTGTAATGAAAACAAATGACATCGTTCGATACAGGATCTATGAGGTAAGACAGAAAGCATACTTTCTGGTGCCTATAATTCAAATGCAGTAAGAATTACTTTGGAAGGCAACGTGGCTCATTTAACATGTATTTATTGAGTATACAGTCTGTGTTAGGCCCTATATACTGAGTACTCGGGGTATAGGGATGGACTCCTCACCTAGTATGAGACAATCATATAAAAATACATACACTGCAGTCCTCACTGGGCGGCTCAGTTACTTGGACTGTCATCCTGTACACTGAAAGGTTGCAGGTTCTATTCCTGGTCAGGGCACATATATATAGGTTGTGGGTTTGATCCCTGGTCAGGGTGTGTATGGGAGGCAACTGATTGATGTTTCTCTCTTTCTGTCTCCCCACCACACCCATTTCTTTCTCTTTAAAAAAAAAATCAATAAACAGATCTTTAGATTAGAAGATTAAAAAATGTATATAGGTATACTGCTTTATTAAGTACTATAATAGAGGAGATACCATTGAAACTAGACTTTGAAAAGCTTAGTTATAGTAGCAGTAGTAAGAAGGAATGGTTTCGTTTGCACCAACTTTGTACTGAGCACTGTGCTAAATCCTCACATGTGTTGTCTTTAATTCTCACATGTATTGTCTTTAATTCTCTATACATCATTGTCATTAACCTCACTATTGATGGAGTAATTGACCCAAGGCCACACAGTTAATAGGCTGTATATTTAAAACAAATCCTGTACAGTCTTTAATTTCTTCCTCAAAACACTTTATTACTTTGCATGCCTTGATATCAAGCTATCCCAATTTTTCCTCTGCCTCTCTCACTATTTCTTCTCAGCCTCCTAGCTAGTTATCCTCTGTTGAACTATTAATTGTTGGGTTTGTGAAGACAAAGTTCCAAGCCCTCTTCCCCCTGTAATCTGCATTCATTCCTAGGCAGTTTTATTCATCCTAGGATTTCAGATCTCACCTGTAATGGTGATGACTCTCAAATGTTAACCTCTGACCCAGACCCCTGTTCTGAACTCAGACGTTCATGTCCAACTGCTTACTCTCTCTCCCCCTTGGACATATTCTAGGCCCCTCATGTCACATTGAAACTAAACTCCCAGCCTTTTCCACCCACCTCATTCCCCTGATAAAAAAAGCAACAACAAACTGGCTGTCTCGTAGTCCATGTGGTCTGCTATTAGACCTCGAGCTCATTCTCTATGAGGCCTTGTTCTCCCGGCCACCACCCTTTCAGTCATTACATTATGTCCGTTTTTCTTAAATGCATGCACTTCTCTTCCTTGGCGTAGTCACCAACATCCTAGTCCAAGCTGCCAGTATCTCTCACCGGGACTACTGTATTTGCATCCAAACTGGTCTCATTCATTTTCGTCATCACTGGTGTGTCTTCCCATGCAGTCAGAAAGATCTTTAAAAATCCAAACCTGGTTCTGTCATTTCTCTGCTTGAAATCCTTCAGTGTTCCCTGTCTCCACTAAGCCCTCAGGACATACTCGGTGAATGACTGAGTGAACAACTGACAGACAGAATGCATGAATGATTTTTACAGTCTGTTTGTTGTTTCTGATTCAGGCTTTTGTACCTTGATTGATTATTTCTTTTGTAAAAAGTGCAAATATAATGGAGTGTTTCTGCGACAAAGTAATTTCTTACATGTTCAGTGAAATTTCCCTACTTGTGGAGACAAATTTTTAAAAATTCATTTATAGAAAGTGCCTAATTCTGCATTTAACTTAAAATGAGATTTAACACCTTCGGTGCAGTTTTATCTTTTCTGCTATTTCTGTTCTTTTCTTTCAGTTAATTGTGGAGATTTCTTCTGTGTCACCAGAATCTTTACACTACTGTACCACCAGTGGATTGGTAACCCAACTTCTCAGGGAACTGACTGGTGAAGATGTGCTGGTCAGGTATGCTGGCCGAGAGTTCTTAGAGCGAAATACCCTCTATTGGAGGGCCAGGAAGCAATCTTGGGACTTATCTTCCCTAGTGCAGCTTGTGTTCAGGCTGCAGCCTCATAACAGATGTATGTCCTGAAGGAGGGGCCTCTAGAAAATTGCTCAGGTGGTATTGTGACAGCATCCTGGAACTTAGCAAAGCCTGGTATGATGATACAGCTACTTTTGAATGACTGTGTTCCCTGTCCTTGGGCATGCATGCCTGCTCTTAAAAAGTTGCAATCACATGATAACTGCCGTTCTGCATTACTTTATGTACTATTGTCCACACTTTTCAGTGTTATTAAATAATAGCACTGTAGCATGATAGAAACACATGGACTTCTCAAAGTGAGTAAGATTTGGGCTCGCATGCATTTCTACTTACTAGCTGTTGGATCTTGGACAAAGTATTATAACCATTTTGCACTTCAGGTTTCCTCAGCTAAATAGAACAATGATGAATTTATAAAGAAGATAATATGAGGATTAAGTGCATTTATTATAGAGACCAATACAATGGCTGACATAGGTCCTGAAAGAAATGCTAATTTTAGTCTTTTCACTCCCAGCCCTCCACCCTCTAAGTCCCCTTAATATTTGTCAAATGTTTCCTTGTTGATATTCCACACAATTTACTGATACACCCTCACTGTTGAATTCTTGATGTGCTTCCAAGTATTTTGCTGTTCTGATAGCACTTATAGTTATCTTTGTGTGCACAGGATTTTGTTTTCCTTATCTTAAATGATTTTCTGGTTGTCCCGTGTTCTTTAAATGTGACTGAAATTGTTGAACTCCTATGCATAAGTCAGTCACCAGTTACACTAATTCATAGCATTCCTAATAAGGAAGTTATTTTGTTAGCTTTTTTAGCTATGTATCAGATTTTGTGACCTAGGGGGAAAACCCTTCAAATAGTCACTTAAAATATCTTGGGAAAATTTGATCATGGTTGGATAATTATTGTTAATTTTGTAATATGTGGTAAAGACATAATTATATTAGAAAATATTCATGTTTTTTAGAAATGTATACTAAAGTGTGCAGGGGTAAATGCCAAATGACTAGAATTTAACATAATTCAGCAAAAAAATAGAGAAAAAAGAAGTAAGTAAAGCAAAATCTAGATAACTATACAGTCAGGATTGTGGGTACCTGGGGGCTTACTGTTCTGTTCTCTTTAGTATATGTTTGACATTTCAAGATAAAATACAAGTTCAAAAAAATAAAATTTTTTAGGAAGTAGCTATGTTATAGTAGAAATAAATAAGTGGGGCTTAAGTCAGAAAATCAAGATTTTAGTCTAAACGCTACCTTTTAATAAAAATGTAATTCTAGACAAGTTGCTGCAATTTTGTCATCCTGAACTCTCATCTGAGAAGTAGAGCCAGGATTGTTGACCTTTCTGATTTGGTGGGAAGAGTTAAGTAAGATAACCTACATGAAAACAACTTATAAACCATGCTACTTGTATGCAAAATCTTGGCATTTCAGAGCCACCTGTGTAGAAATGGTGACTTCGTTGGCATATACTCATCATGGACGGCAGTACCTTGCTCAAGAAGGAGTAATTGATCAGATTTCTAATATAATTGTTGGGGCAGATTCAGACCCTTTCTCTAGCTTCTATTTGCCAGGTAAGAAATGTTGATGCCTGTGGAAACGATGGTGCATGTTTTGTTTCTGAGTTATCTCTGTCAGGGGAGGCCAGGGATGAGCTTCTTTAGAGCTTATTCCCCTGAGATGACACCCAACCCATAGGCCCTTAATGAGGTGGAACCTGTTGCTCTGGGAGCCATGCACTGCTGTTGATTCTGATTTTCTGGAAGTACTGCTGTTTACAACATTAGGATGGTTTCTTTTGCACCGCATCTAAAAGAAACATAAATAAAGGTGTGAGTAATAATATTGACAGTATATTCACAGATTCATCAAATCTCTTGAGTTGTAATCTTTAGCTAATGTAAGAACTACTCCAGCCATTCTGTTCAAAGATGTGGTTGATTAGTTTTTCTTGAGCACTTCCAGGAATTGGAGATTTTCTTTTGTGGGGTAGCCTAGATTACTTCACTGTTGAAAATCTGTTTTAAAATTTCTTTCTAATAATGACTCCAAACTTACCTTCCTGTGATACATACCCACTGGTCCTTCTTCTTTGTTCTCCCTCTTGCATGTGATGATGCTTCAGTGTTTGGACCCAGCTCCATTGACACCCTGGGGTTCCTGTTCCCTCAGCAGCACACATTTCAGGTCCTTTAGCACTTCCTTATGCTCTGTCTGATTTCCAGGTAATACAGTACCATAACCTGTTTCTGGCCTGTAGTTTCTTGCTGTCCATATGAAAACATAGGACCCACAATTTATACTGTCTTCTTCCCCTATTTAAATATATTTTCGGGACTTCCGGCCAAGATGGAGGCATAGGTGGTCACACTGTGCTTCCTCTCACAACCAAGATTAAGGACAGCAAAAATATAGAACCAAAAAAACCCAAACAGGACAGATTGAAAATTGAATTGTACAGAAGTATGACAACGATTCATCCAGACCAGTAAGAGGGGCAGAGTCAGTGGCCATCAGGTCGCAGCGGGAGAATATGGTGGCTGGTGGTCCCAGGCGAGCAGTCACCCCAGGCGCACAGGCAGTGGTTGCCGAACGCGAGGAGGCCAAGCGGGGTGCAGAAGGTGGCTGACTGTGGACACACATTCCCATGCAGATAAACCAGGTGGAAAAGGGCAGCAAGACAGACTGCATGACGCAGGGCCCCAGTGCTGGGAAGTGAAACCTGGAGGCACTGATTGAAAACACTTGTAGGGGCTGAGGTGCCAGGAGGGAGTCCCAGCCGCACAGGAGAGTTCGTTGGGGAGACCCACAGGGTCCTGGAGTGTGCTCAGGCCCACACGCACAGAGGTCAGCACTAGAAGGGCCCAATTTGCTTGGGGAAAGCGGCTGAAGGGACTGAGAGAGCACGCGGGGAGTGAGCCCCATTGTTCCTTCTCGGACCTTGCCCCCACATACAGCATCACAACCTAGCAGTGGGGTTGCCCGACCCTGGTGAACTCCTAAGGCTCCACCCCTCACTACGTAACAGCCATGACCAGACCCCCCCAAAAAAACAACACACACACACACACACACAAAACCAAGGATGGCTCAAATGGGAGAACAGATAGGGGCCCCAGAGCTAATTTATCTAAGTGACCAAGAGGTAGCCAACCTATCAGAAGCACAGCTCAAAACACTGGTGATTAGGAAGCTCACAGAATTGGCTGATTTTGGTCGCAAATTAGATGAACAAATGAAGGCTATGATAAGTGAAATAAGGAAACACACACAGGGAACCAATAGTGATGGGAGGAAAACTGGGACTCAAATCAATGGAGTGGACCAGAAGGAAGAAAGAAACAACCAAACAGAAAAGAAGGAAGAAACGAGAATTCAAAAAAATGAGAGGCTTAGGGAACCTCCAGGACATCTTGAAACGTCTTGACATCCGAGTTATAGCAGTACCAGAAGGGGAAGAAGAAGAGCAACAAGTGGAAAACTTATTTGAACAAATAATAAAGGAGAACTTCCCCAATCTGGCAAAGGAAATAGACTTCCAGGAAGTCCAGGAAGCCCAGAGAGTCCCAAAGAAGGTGGACCCAAGGAGGACCACACCAAGGCACATAATTACATTAGCCAAGATTAAAATGAAGGAGAGAATTCTAGAAGCAGCAAGGGATAAAGGCAGAGTCACCTACAAAGGAGTTCTCATCATACTGTCAGCTGATTTCTCAAGAGACCTTCCAGGCAAGAAGGGGCTGGAAAGAAGTATTCCAAGTCATGAAAGTCAAGGACCTACATCCAAGATTGCTCTATGCAGCAAAGCTTTCATTTAGAATGGAAGGGAAGATAAAGTGCTTCTCAGATAAGGTCAAGTTAAAGGAGTTCATCATCACCAAGCCCTTATTATATGAAATGTTAAAGGGACTTATCTAAGAAAAAGAAGATAAAAAATATGAACAGTAAAAAGACAGCAAACTCACAGGTATTAACAACCACACCTAAAACAAAAGCAGACTAAGCAAACAGCTAGACCAGGAGCAGAACCACAGAAATGGAGATCACATAGTGGGTTAGCAACAGGGGAGTGGGAGGAGGAGAGAGAGAGAAAAGGTACAGAGAATAAGGTACAGATGGTGGGTAGAAAATAGGGGAAGGGCAAGAATAGTGTGGGAAATGTAGAAGCTAAAGAACTTATGACACATGGACATGAACTAAAATGGGGAATGTGGGTAGGAGGGGGTGTGCAGGGTGGAGGGGAATGATAGGGGAGAAATGGGACAACTGTAATAGCATAATCAATAAAATATAATTTAAAAATATATTTTCATACATATCTCTAGGATTCGTGAAGTTTTTTGGAAACCTGGCGATCATGGATAGTCCTCAGCAGATCTGTGAGCGTTATCCTGTTTTTGTGGAAAAAGTCTTTGAGATGACAGAAAGTCAGGACCCCACCATGATTGGCGTAGCAGTGGACACGATTGGAATCCTGGGGTCCAACGTCGAAGGAAAACAGGTTTTACAGAAGACAGGTCGGTACGACTTGTTATAAGTTTATTGGCCGGTACATTAATTACATTATAGAAACTACTTTTACTGCCATATGCAGTCTTTTTACCATGACCTTAGACTCTAAAAAGTCACAATTATCAGTGAATTTTTTTAAACTTGGCTGGGTCAAACACCCTTTCCCCTCTACATCTTCCTTGAACAGTATTCCTGGTACAAAGATGATGGGCTGGAGTCAGAAAGACCTGGGTTCATGTCCCAGTTCTAGCACTGACTTAGCTTTTGGGTTTTATTCACTCCACTACTCTAGGCTTCATTTTCCTCTTTTTAAAAAAGGGTGTAACCATTACTTCTCAAGGTTGTTGTGAATATTTACTGAAAAGACAAATTTTTATATTTGTAATATCAAGGAAGAAAAAAATTGTTGCAAGATACAATGTTACAAATGATACTTTTATAGAACATCCATGAATAGTATCTTGCAAGCACTATGAATTCCACACAAACAAATAATATGTAGCGCTGTTAAAACTTGTGCACACTCTGTGTTCAAAATCAATATGCTGTTGTGTAACGCAACTAGTATCCTTGTTATATGTACTTGTCTAATGACAGAATCCTGAAATCCTTCAAAGGATATACATTGCCATTCTCATTTTACAGATAAAGTAGCTGAAACTCAGAGAAGTTAAGAAAATTTTCTAAGGTCATTCAGACTGTGGGGCAGCTGCGACTCAGATCCAGGTCCTTGATCCCAAGGCCTCTACACTTCAACTTACATATGCTGTATTGCACATACATGTGTCTTGTGGGCTTCTCTCTTGGTCTCTGACCACACATTTATTTTTATGTTGGCTTAGGTTGGTAGGGGTCATAGTGTATGAAAGCAAAGCATACTTTAAACATCTCATTGTTCACTTAGCACCCATTAAGCTGGCTATTATTAAAAAATAAAATAACAAGTGTTGACAAGGATGTGAGAAATTTTGTCGTATTTGTATTTTACCCTTCTGCGAATCTGGTTGGAATGTAAAGTGGTGCAGCCACTGCGGAAAACAGTGTGGTGGTTCCTCAAAAAATTAAACATAGAACTACCGTATGACCCAGCAATTCCACCTCTAGGTATATACCCAAAAGAATTGGAAACTGACTCCAATAGATACTCATACACCTGTGCTCATTAATTGCTATTATTAACAATAGCCGAAAAGGATATAAATAGCCCAAGTGTTCATTGGTGGATGAAAGGATAAATAAAATGTGGTATATACATACAATGGAATGTTATTCAGCCTTAACAATGAATGAAATTCTCATTATATGCTATAGCATGGAGAAACCTCAAAGACATGCTAAGTGAAATAAGCCGACACAAAAGGATAAATGCTGTATAATTCCACGTACATTATGTACCTAAAATAGTCAACCAGAGACAGAAGGAAGGCACAAGGGAGTGAGAGGAACGGGGAGTTATTGTTTAATGAGTATGACTTTTGGTTTGAAATGATGAACAAGTCTTGGAGATGGATGGTGGTGATGGTTACACAACAATGTGAATGTACTTAATGCCACTGAGCTGTGTGCTTAAAAATGGTTAAAATGGTAAATTTTGTTACTTGTATTTTACAACAATGAAAGCAATCTTGTTATCCTTCAAAGGAACTCGATTTGAACGCTTACTCGCGAGAATAGGATATCAAGCAAAGAATGCCTCAACAGAGCTCAAAATTAGGTGTTTGGATGCAATTTCATCTCTTCTTTATTTACCAGTAAGTAGACTAGGAAATTAAGGAATGATAATGGGCTATGTTTGGGAGAGTAAATCTGTATAAGTTAACATAATACTGGTTAACTTAAAATGCTGACCAAATAAATGCCATCTTTCTTACCCTTAGTAAAAGAGGGTAACACTCTTTATATGACTGGTTACATTTTTAAAGTTAACGTGGAATCATTCAGTATTGGAACTGGAGCAGAGCCTAGAGATTCCTTAATCAGCCAGATCTAAAAAAACTGGGAAAATCTGGGCTGGGTTTGGGGAAAAATGCTCCGGACTTGGCAGAGATCACACAGCAGGTTAATGACAGGGTGCCGTCAGAACCCAGGTTTGCTCACTTCCAAACATCCTGAGATGTTTCTTTTCTGTCCTATAGCCTGAGCAGCAGACCGATGACCTCCTGCGGATGACAGAATCCTGGTTTTCTTCTTTAGCTCGGGACCCATTGGAGCTCTTTCGTGGCATGAGTAATCAACCCTTTCCTGAACTACACTGTGCTGCCTTAAAGGTGCTCACGGTAAGCATCGTCTTCTCCACAGGTCCTTCTGGGGCTCTGCCGTTCGACACCTGAGTACTTGCAGTGAGCCAGGCCCTCTGTCCTGTCCCAGGAATACACTAGTGCATAGTAGTTTCTGGCCCCTGCTGTTACTATAGACTAATGGGGGAGACAGATGTGTATGGAGATTGTTTACCTAAGTGGTATTAGTTGCTGTGGGATCACAGAATTAATTCTAGATTTCTTATCTGCCATCAAGCAAGCCCTTACTGACCTAGGCTGGGCTTCCTGAGCCTTATTTTGAGCCATTCCCCTTCTGGCACTTAATGCTCTAGCAATTCCAGACTGTTGGCTTCATATCTCTGGATCTTTGTGTGCTGTCTGCTTTCAACACTGTTCCCTGACTTTGCTTGTTAACATCTCATTCATTTTCAAGGACTAGCTCAGGTATCTTCAGTAAGCTTTGCCGAAAACCACAAGGCTGACTTAAAAGATGTTGGCTCTCGTACTTTTTTTTTTTTTAAGATTTCATTTTTTGTCCTGGCTGATGTGGTTCAGTGGATTGAGCGTGGGCCTGTGAACCAAAGGTTCACAGTCTAGGACACATGTGTGGGTTCGGGGCCAGGTCCCTGGTGGGGGGTGCATGAGAGGCAACCACACATTGATGGTCTTCTCCCTCTTTTTCCCTTCCCCTCTCTAAATAAAAAGGTTTTATTTATTTATTTCTTTTTAGAGAGAGGGGAAGGGAGGGAGAAAGAGAGAGAAACATCAATGTGTGAGAGAGAGAAATACATTGATCAGTTGCTTCTCTCACATCTACAGCTTGAGATCCAGCCTGCAACCCAGGCACATGCCCTGACCAGGAATTGAACCAGCAACCTTTAGGTTCCTAGGCTAGCACTCAAATCCACTGAGCCATACCAGCCAGGGCTTGTACTTTGCATTTACTCATTCATTCGGCAAATATTGGTTGGGTTTCTTTTTTTGTTTGTTTTGTTTTGTTTTGTTATTGCTAGGTGCTAGGGATACAAGAGTAAAGAAAATATATAAAGATCTTCCTTTCATGTAACTCACTGTCTATTGAGGGACCCAGATAGTAAATATAATTGTACAGTTAATTATATAATTACAGTTGTGGTAAGGATTATACCTCTGTGTTCTGTTTACTACATTGTGTTGAAAATGATCATTTACCGACCTGCCAAATAGAGTTTGTTGAGAATCGGAGCCATATCTGATTTAACTTTGTAGCCCCAGCACTTATCATGGTACCTGGGCTCATGGAAATATAGTCACCCCTGTAGTAATCTTAAAAATGGGATCTCAAGCAGCATGCTTTCTGACAGAGGCAGAGAATAAGAAGGGTGGAGGTGACAAAGAAGGGAAGACCACCTGCAGGATGGGATATGAGGGGGGACCCCAAAAATACTTGGAATTACCTCTGGAGGGTGAACCCCTGCAGTATAGGCTTCCCCTGCTAGGTGCATGTTTCAGGCACCTGTCTGTATCAGTGCACCATCTGGCATTGTGAGAGGCTATGTTCGGCCTCAGTGAGTTGTTTTTTTTTTTTTTTTAAGACTTTCAACACATTTGCCCATTTCATGATGGGTGATTTATGAGCACACTTGCTCACACCGCACTCAATGTTTAGCAGTTTTTAACCAAAAATGGCATGACCCCTGGTCCCACCCTCCCTGTTCACCCCATCTTACCAGAGCAACCTTTTTTTTTTTCTTGTTTCCCCGGATGAAAAAAGTCCTCAAAGGGAAATGTTTTGCCAATGTGGATGAGGTGAAACAAATGGCAGAAGCACTAAAAAGTGTCAAAATCGATGAGCTCAAAACTGCTTTGAGCAGTGGAAAAAATGTCTCGATAGGTGTATTGCATCAAATGGAGAGTACTTTGAAGGTGACTGAAGTTTAAACATGTAAGATTACACAATTTTTAATAAATAAATTCTGGGGTTTTTGGGGGGTTCCCCCCTTTTATCTGATCTGGGTCTTGAAGGATACAGCATCCCTGTCGACTTCAAGAACATTGTCTCTAGACCATTTCACCCTTGCCAGAAGTTGCTGTGGAGGTCAGTTTGGCTTCTATCATGGTTATTTTCATTATTACGTTATTTTCCCCCTCACGTTTCTACCTTATGCTCTACTTTTTGATTTAGTTGTTGGGACAGCTGTTTTTATTTCAGCCCAGCCTTCATCCTCCACTATTGTCAACTAGCCTGATGTTTCTCAAACTTTGAGATCTTGTTAAAATGTGGATTCTGATTCAGTGGTTCTGGGATGGAGCCTGAGATCTTGAATTTCAAACAAGCTCCCAGGTGGTACTTCTGCTGCTGGTCTGCGGAACACATTTGGAGGGGAAGGAACTAAGCTACAAACTTGATTGTTCCTTGTTCTTCATTAAAATGTAGTAGTGAGATTTTTTTAAAAACCTTCTAAAAGTTGCTTTTTCATGATTTTAAAAACTGGAAAAGATTGAGAAGTAGATATTTTTAAACTCACATAAAATCATACCTGTTCAGTGTATTTCCTATTAGTAATAGTGTTAATATTGATGGGTTGATGGATGGATGGATGAAATATTTCAAGCATACAGTCATACTTTGCTACCTCTGCCTAATCCTGTTCCCTTTCCTACTTCCCGAATGTAATCACTGTCGTGAATTCAGCATTTACAAACCCACAAATCATTTTGAGCTTTTACTATGCACATATATATTTTTAAACGTATTTTACATATTCTTAAATTTTATGAATGGTACCATGTTTCTATCACTCTGCAGTTTGCTTTTTCTCTTCAATGCTATGTTTTTAGGATTTATCTATACCAAAGAGACAATTAGAGAGTCATTAGTATTTCACTGTAAAGCCACAATATATCATTCTCCTATAAATGAAGATTTAGATAGTATCTATTACAAATGATGCTATACAATGAACATTCTCAAAAATACCATCTTATGCACGTATGTAAGAGTTTCTTTAGGATAGTCTTTTCTGCTCTAGTTTCTGTCTTTATTTTCTGCTTTTATAATTATGCCATGTATATAAATTGAATCTATTTTTTCATATAACAGACTTACCTTTTTTAATAAATATTCTTAATGTTTATTTAATTTTTATTGCTATACACCGTAATTTACCCATGCCCCACTATTAGACATTTATGTTGTAACTGTCACGCTGTTATAAACATCTTTTTTTTTTACAAATGGTTTTTTCTAACATTTAGATTATTAGATTCCTAGGAGGGAATTTACTTAGGCATAAAGTCAACATTTTTAAGGTTCATGTTGCCAGATTTCTTTCTAAGGATTGAGCCATCCCACTAACAAAGTTAACTTCTTAAGTCTCAGAGGAATTGTGTTCTTTCTGTCTTCCATTTTAGGCCATTGCAAACCAACCCTGGGCGCAGAAACTTATGTTTAACAGCCCAGGTTTTGTAGAGTATGTGATGGACCGGTCCGTGGAGCATGACAAAGCTTCAAAGGATGCCAAATATGAACTGGTGAAAGCACTAGCCAACTCTAAGACAGTTGCAGAAATCTTTGGGAACCCAAATTATTTGAGGCTCAGAACTTATCTGAGTGAAGGTCCATACTACGTGAAACCTGTTTCCACAACAGCAGTGGAAGGAGCTGAGTGATTTCTTCTAGAGTCTAGACCATTTTTGGACCAAAACTTCTCCTAAAGCATTTGACTCCCTGTGTATTTTTTAAAACAAAGACTTCTCTTCCCCTCAGAATTATCATGGACATTTTCTGTGTCCTGCATTGAAAAGTACAGTGTGAAACCAAGAGAGCAGGCAAACTTGGTCATAATCGAAAGATATTTTTTGCTTTACTGTTTTTGCAAGAAGATGGAAGTTTTGCTCTCCCAGAAAATTTTCGTGGACCCATATCTTATTTTTAAATCTGCTTCATCTAAAATGGAACTCAATTGTTTCCCTTCATGATCTTTTTTTTTTTTTTGTCCTTTTTCCCCTTCTGATTCCATTTATAGATATATATGTCTTGGATATAAGTATTCTTTGAAAAACAAGTAATATGGGATCTTAATATTATGTTCTCTAAGAATAAATACTTTTGATAAGGTCTCTTGATTTTTTTGTTACTATACTTTGAAAAATAGACAGTAAACCTTTTGAAAATGTTTCTAGTATTCTTTGATGCTTTTTTGCTATTGATCAATGAATGTTTACTCTGTCGTGATTTTAGGGGGAGGAAGGAAGATAACGTGCTAACCCAGAAAGGTCCCCAAACTGTCTTTATTGATTGGTGGGTCATCATTGTTGAGAGTTTTGCTTTTAATTTTTCAAATCCATCAAGTCAATATGGAGTTGATCAAAGAGAGGGAAACGGACTCCTAATAACTGGAGTCAAACAGAGGGGATGCTATATATAAACCAGGATGCCATCTCATCAATTAGCAAAGGACACATGTTTCTTTTCATTATCAAAAAATGCTCCAGCCTGTTTTCCAGTGCCCTGCTCTCTGTAGACACCAACCACCAATCCAGAGGCTTCTGCATGAAAGTGCTGTCAGAGTATGCTAGTTAAGAATCTAGAGATAGGTTTCTTTGAAGCCATGGTGACATTGATAAACCATCCCTGCTTTGTAACAAAATGGCTCTCAGTTGCCTGGAATTCTCTTGTCCCCAGATCGAGCATCTCCTTTCTGCCATCTCTGGTAGCCCTGAGTCTCCTCTTTCCTTGTTTCCATAACTAATTAGGCTACAGCCAGCTCTTCCTGGCCTGGAAAAAACGTTCTATCTTTTAAAGATGATTTTTGTTTAACTCAATTCATGATGTTGATTTTATTTATTTAATGTCAGAGCTCAGAGGATTGCCTGTCCTGTGTATGGCCTACCTACTCACTCTGATTTTGTGCCTGTCATTTTTTTTTAAAGATCAAATAAAATTTGCAAATTATTATTTTATTTTGCATTTAATAAATACTTACTACAAGCAGAGGTACAGATATGAAAACAAGAGAACACATTTGGGGAACTACAAGCAATTCAATATGACCAAAGCCTAGGGGAAAACGGCAAATTTCTTTATAATTACTGAAAAGAGTAGTTAACATTTCTTAGCATTTACTTTATGTTAGGCACTTGGTGTGCATTTTCTCATTTTATCCATATAACAGCCTTACAGGTTAAGTATCATTTTGCAGACAAAGACACTAAGCCTTGTACAAGTTGCATAGCCCAGAGTCAGAATATTAAGGCTTCTTGAGGATTAGTCAAATGATTCCCCTTTCGTTACTTGGTTATATTTTGAAGATACTGTGTGTCAGCCATTGTTCTAAAAGCTTTTCATGTGTTAACTCTTGTTGCTATCCTCCCACTGCTAGGAGTTAGGTACTGTTACTACCCTGTTCACAACTGAGACACAACAGAGTCAGAGGACTTGCACAAGGTCACACAGCAAGTAAGTGGAGTTGAGATTTGAGCCTAAGTTGTTTAACTCAGAATGTACTGTAAGTTCTTAAATGCTGCCTCTTCCTCTTAAGTGAGGCCAGAGCCACTGCTAACCACTTGCCATAGCTCATTTAGTCCATAACCCCTACAAGGCTGATTTTGTACATAAACTGAGGTCCAATACAGTTTAGAAATATATCCAAAAAAGAGATTAATAAGTTGTCATGGCAGGGCTTTTCAAAATATATTCCTTTGGGGACACCTAAATTCCCAAGAACCCCAGGATGGAAACTGTTGATTTAGTGCCTAGTTATACAAGAGAAATCAGGAAGTGTGTATTGGGGGTTGAACTGCATCCTCGCAAAAGGTATATTGAAATCCTAATCCCTGGCACTTGTGAATGTGACCTTATTTCAAGATAAGTCACTGATTTGCTTGATTATTGATGTAATCAAGTTAAGATGAGGTCATTAGGGTGGGACCTAACCAATGACTGGTGGTATCCTTAGAAGAAGAGGGAAATTTGGACACAGACACACAGCACAGCGGAAAGACTACCTGAAGTCACAGACACCCAGGAGAAGGCCGTGTGAAGATGGAGGCAGAAATTAAAGTCATGCATGTAAGCTAAGGATTGCCGGCAACCACTAAAAGCTAGATGAGACAAGGAAGGGTTCTCCTCTAGGCTTCAGAGAGAGCATGTCCCTGCAGACACCTTGGTTTCTGACTTCTAGTCTCTGGAATTTCAAGCAAAAAAGTTTTTGTTGTTTCACATCACCCTCTTTGTGGTACTTTGTTATGACATCCCTAGGAAACCAATACAGAGTGCATATATAACATGAAATATAAATGCGTACTGTCTAATTAGTACCTGATGAAAATCATTTCACAAAAAGTTAACTCTAGTGAGATTTAAGTTAATATGTCCTAGGTAGCTGAAACTTTTAAGTTGAAGGTAATCTACCACCTAGATGACTGAAATGTTTCCTGTTTGCAGATGAGATGAACATTTTTTAAACTTCCTTATTTAGTATATTCTTTCATTCTGAACATTCTCAAAGATTAGTCACCACTGAGTCACGACAGTTCCATAGAACGTGATTTTTTAAAAAAATAATTCACTAGTTGTAAAGAGAAACAAGACTTTGGGTTGTAATTAAATGTAATGTTCTAGGACGAGAGGTTTTATTTTGAAAAGACTCATGCTATGCCAACTTAAATTCTTTAAGATTTCAGTATGATATAGTATATCAGGGCACTAAAAACACTTTGCAACTTTCTGAGTACAATTAAAACTACATTAACCACAAAGGAGAAATCCTTTTTCATAACAAGGTAGGAGGTAATATAAAAAGAACACACCTATAAGAAAAACATCCTAATCACCATAATAAATGGCATTGTTTTTTAGGGTGTCAATATGAAAGCGTTTAAAGCTATCAAGGTATGTCAGAAGTTTGCAGGAAATGAGTCCAGAATAAGTCTCAAACAGTGTACATTCTTTCCCATCATTAATTTCCTTCCATGCCAAGAGCATTTCGGCATCTGTAGTTTCTGAAGATGTGAAGATGAACTTATAGCAACATCTGTTGTATCTAATGTGTCTTTTCCCAGAAAACCTCGAACTGTGGATGGGTATAAGACCAATAGACTTGGCACAAATTCCTACAAACACATCCGCAGGCACCATAATGGGTACTTCTTTGAAAACCACATACATCATCCGAGCCACATCTTGGGACATAATGAAAGCCTCACTACTGCAGTAGTCTGGGTAGTACTTGTCCGGGTACTTGCTAAGAGGGACAAATTCCTGGCTGTTAGGGTCTCTGTTGGGCATATCCTGATGGATAACTCTTCCTACATAGATATCTTCAAGGTGTTCTTTCAGGTTGAGAAGGTAATCTACCAAACTTGGTAGATTGACAAACATCTCGTCATCAACCTTGAGAATGAACAGGGCATTAGGGCAGAAAGTCACAGCCCACTGTGTCATTGTGATGGTCTTCAGGGTTTGGTTCTCAGCGCTGTCCAAAAAGATTCCTTCGATTATATCATTATTCTTATGAGACTCTTTGTCTATCTCTTGCTGGGTAGTTACCAATTTAGGCATTCCCAAAGCAAACAGTGTGAGAATGGGGTGTCCTTGGACACTGGTCACATTTCCCCAGGTCTTCCTGATGAGGTCCCGTCTTGTTCGATTTCCTGGGCTGCTGAAGATAAGAGAGAGCAAAAATATGTTCTTCCCTTTACACACCTCTGATTGGCTCAAGATATAGTATTTGGAAAGATTACTTCTTAGGGGCTCCATGTTCAATTTTCTTGCCTTGTCCTTAATTTCCAGAACTTTCATGTCTACGTAAGGCAAAGCATGCAGAAAGTATTCTTCCACAAAATCAGCCCCAAAAAGCAAGGCATGAAATAGAATAACATTAAACAGAATGAAACACCACTGGTGAGTGCGAAGACTGCAGAATGTCACCTAAAAAAGAAACAAACACACGTTCATTCCACCTTCATCTCCACTTCTGTTTTGCCCCCACCGAACACCATATGCACTTTTTAGTACTTAGTGGGTGGTACATTATTTTAAGTGTTTATTATTTCTTTTTGTTAATCTGTCTCTCCAACTAGATTGTGGACTTCTGGAGAGCACGTATCACGCCCCTGTCTTCTCCAGTGCTGCTGAGCTCAGTGTCTGGCACAAAGTGGAAACTGCACAAAATGTTGGTTGGTTGTTTTCTTGCCCATTTGGATGAAAGTCTGGTTACTATATATAAGGCTCTATGTTAAACACTGGGGAGGCAAAGAGGAATCCGACATAGATATATGCATATAAAGTAACAAGTGACATCATTGTGCTAAAAGCCTATAGGAAAATACATGATATTCTTCCTGGAATTGAAGCACTTGGATCAGTTTCTTCTCTAATTACAAAGGTCAAGAGCTATTTTTCAATGATGTGGTTACTTTTGTTGACCACTGTACAATGGCTACTGTCAAACATTTACATTCTTCCAGTATGACTTTTCAACTTAATCTAATACTGAATTCCGATTGTGTATTTTAATAATGTCCTTTAATCCATCTGACGTGTTTGTTGATGTGGGCAGATCCATGCCTGCTCTCTGCTTAGCACCCCTTCCGAGATCTGGGATGCACTTGTGTCAGACTTCCACCGCTTCATCAAAGGAGATGGAAACTTTCCGTCTAAAAGAGCACATGCAGTCTTGTAATATAATAACCATGGGACAGTAAAGGAATTGAGTCTCTGTTAATTGAAGCTTTGATCAACAAAGCCTCCCATAATAGTAGTGACCTCTTTTTGAACACTTGTGGGTCAGGCACTGTGCAAAGCACTTTACATGCCATAGTAATAACCCTCTCAGGTAGGTTTTCTTCAAAATTAAATTGAGCATCCAAGTTGTTTAATAATTTGCCCAGTATCGTTCAGTGCATTAGAGGGTGGGGTATGGCCATGATTTGAGTGCAAGTATGTTAAATTCCAAAGCTCACTCTTAACCACTAGAGAATCCTGACTCCCATCTTTTACTTTTCCATGTCTGCTGAGTAGGAAAAAAAACAACCAAACCAAACTCCTAAAATTATAATCTGAACTCCTTTCCATTTTCTCAGTGCTGTTTATTTGTACATAGAAGAAACTACAGCCTTGCCAAAAGTCTATTATAATAGATAGCAAATGTTTCAAAGATTGTAAGAAACTTACCTGCATGTTGTCTGTGAGCAATTTTCAGGGCCTTTGAAATTACTGAGTCCAGATGGCAAATTATGCCCAAATGTATCTCAGGATCATGCCAGTCTAACAGCAATTGAAGCAAAGTACGTTGTGCCTCAGACTTTAAGGATAAGGTTTCTGGCCAATCGTCCTGAGCTTTTGTCCCAGAATATCTGATGGGTGTATAGGAGAACAAGTGCTGGTCATGTTACAGCTAGAATGAATCCAGAACAAAGACGGAAGAAAAAAAAAAGCAAACCTCTTCAAATGCTTCCAGACTTCTGTACCTCTTGAAACTGAAGCCTTGCCTTTATGCCAGTTCCTGGTAAGGGACACATGGGAGCTGAATTGAAAGAACAGTTCACCCACATTACCTCTCCGTAGCATCATCACCCAAGAGAAATGTCCTAGAGTGTGTTTGGAGTGCATCTCAAGAAACTAAACAGTTGAAGTATTTCCTGCCCCTCGTAGATGCACATGCAAGAAATGTACTAAACATCAAGGAATATGTCATACAAAAGGGTGCAATTTTTCTCCCCCAAGAAACAAATGGCAAGGTTTGGTGCATGTGTCATTGGGCAGGATTTTGAATTCCCAATGTAGGCTATGGAAGAATTTTACTAAATCAATTATATGTAATTCAACTACTCTCCCAGGGAACTATCTCAGAATGGAAAACAGCATGTAGTCTCTTCTAGCTTGAATTTAAGAGACTGAGCATTTGATGTTTAGCATTAACTATTCTCCTAGAGCATATATATGTAGGATTTTTATCCCAAACATCATTTCTATCAGCAAGTTTATTTTCAGGAAAGAACAAGATCCAGCATATTTTCATGTTTACATTACTTACATAAACTGTTGTAATGAGCATTCTGGTCTCAGGCCAGGCTATATTTCCTCTCTTTTCTTTTCACATATTGATCTTCCTACCTGCTATTCACAGCAGCCTTTGTAATTATTTGACTAGGAATAACTCATTACATTAAAAGTTGTTTATGTTTTCTCAACAATCATTGCTCAATCTTGGAAATTTTTTACAGAGAAAACCTAACTTCAAAAACCATTCAAATGAAAGAGATTTTTTATTTTTATTTTTTAAAGTAATTAGTAAGCAAAGATTATACTATTTCTGATGGAGCCCTTATTTTGTCTTTTTTTAATAGCATTTTAATTTTTTTAACTTTAATTGTTCTTGTACAGTTTTCTGTCTTTTACTCCCATCCCAGCCCACTGCTCCAGCCCTCCCCACCTCCCTCCTATTTCCATCCCCCCTAGTTTTTGTCCATGTGTCTTTTATACTTGTTGCTCTTCCCCTTTCCCCCTGAAATTCCCTCCCCTCTCCACTCTGGTGACTGTCAGCTGTTCTCAATTTCAGTGTCTTTGGTTATATTATGCTTGTTTGTTTGTTCTGTTGATTAGGTTCCTGTTAAAGGTGAGATCATATGGTATTTGTCTTTCACCTCCTGGCTTATTTCACTTAGCATAATGCTCTCCAGTTCCATCCATGCTGTCACGAAGGCTAGGAGCTCCTTCTTTCTTTCTGCTGCATAGAATTCCATTGTGTAGATGTATCATAGTTTCTTGATCCATTCATTTACTGATGGGCCCCTAGGTTGCTTCCAACACTTGGCTATTGTAAATTGTGCTGCTATGAACATTGGGGTGCATAGGTTCTTTTGGGTTGGTGTTTCAGGGTTCTTAGGATATAATCCTAGCGGTGGAATTGCTGGGTCAAAAGGTAGGTCCATTTTTAGTTTTCTTAGAAAATTCCATACTGCTTTCCATAGTGGTTGTACCAGTCTGCAATCCCACCAACAGTGCACTAGGGTCCCCTTTTCTTCACAACCTCTCCAACACTTGTTGTTTGTTGCTTTGTTTATGATGGCCACTCTGACTGGTGTGAAGTGGTATGTCATTGTGCTTTTAATTTGTATCTCTCTTACAGCTAGCGATATCGAGCATCTTTTCATGTGTCTCTGGATCCTCTGTATGTCCTCCTTGGAGAAGTGTCTGTTCAAGTCCTTTGCCCATTTTTTAATTGGGTTGCTTGTCTTCTTAGAGTGGAGTCGTGTAAGTTCTTTATATATTTTGGAGATTAAACCCTTGTCTGAGGTATCATTGGCAAATATGTTTTCCCATATAGTTGGTTCTCTTTTTATTTTAATACTGAAAGGGATTTTTTAAACATATACTAAATCTAATAAATAAATAGGTCTTATAGGTATTTAATTAAACACATCTTATTTTGCAATTTTCATTTTTATCAGAGCCATAAATTTTGCTCTTGGGTTTTCTCTGGGCTTAAACTTACAGAATTTGATTTCTTTGTCCATAAGAGGTTCAAACAATATATTGTCTCTGGTGCAGCTCCATCTGGAATTTCCAGTTTCATTCATCGAACTCCTACCATATTTACTGCAAATATATAGTGGTACTTGGTTTTCTTGATTAGCTTAGTACTGCCTTCCCTTTTATAGATGTTATCTGATCTGTGCACCCACATCTTCCTAAATGTTCTTATAATGTTGTCAACAGTGACCGTGTCTTAGAAGCCTGCAGAGTCTTCCTGTTGCCTACTAAATCGAATTTCCTCTCTTGAGACCCGACTTTGAGGACATTGTACTTGGCTCCACCCAACATGGTCAATTTTTTTACAGGTTCCCAGTACCTTAGATAGACTCAGGCTATTTGGAGCCTAAGCTCTAATACTAACTGGACTAACTGGATATATGACTCTCTTACTATCCATATTATGCTTTATGCCTATATCATTGGACCAAGTTGTCCCATGTGGTAGCCATAAGCCACATGTGGCAATTTAAATTTCAATTAATTAAAATTTAATTTCCTCTGTCACAGTAGGTAATTTTCAAGTGTTGATAGAGACAAGAAGCTACTGGTTGTTGCCCTATTGAACAGCACAGATAGAGAACATTACTTGATGTCCTTTCAGGCAGTGTTAGCTTAAAATGCATGTAAACATGTGTGTGTGTGTCTGTGTGTGTGTGTGCATGTGCATGAAGTGTATGAGCCCTTATAGAGACACTGGTACCTTATGCTCTGCAGGGGGCCTGTGTTGAAGTCTTTTGACCTGGGTTTCTCCATCTCTAAAAATGGAGCTGATAATAGTAACCACCATGTAGGGTTGTGGTGGGAATTGAGTGCTATAACATAAACATGGGACATAGTCACATGAAGAGGGTGCTCTAACTGCTATGCAGATGAGGAAAATGAAGCCAGAGAGCTTAAGTAACCAGGTCATGGGCACAGCCAGAGAGTGTATGAGTTGGGATTCAAACGCAATCATCTATTCTAATGCTTTTCCTCCCCTCACCAACCCCCTTACCTTGCTTAATTTTTCTACTTAGTACTTCTTGAAGTTTCATCTTGTCTTATTTGGTCTACACGTCTCTTCCACTGGAGATAAGCCCCAGAAGGTCAGGGATTTGGGTGCTTTTTATTCACTAACCCTTGAACAGTCTCTGGGACATAATTGCTGCCCAATAGGTTGTTTGAATTTGGACACGTCTCTTAACTTCTCCTACCTCTCCTCCATAAAATGAGGATAAGAGAAAAAGTGCCGCAAAGTTGAAGCAAGAGCAGATTGGATGAGGGACATAAGTGGCTAGACATATTCAGATATGCAACCTGGAAGCAAACTTCGGACCAAGCTCCACAAGGGTGGAGAGGGCCGTACTGCGCATGCCCCGCCTCCCTCACGCTCTCCTCTGCCCTCCCACTTCCCCCTTGAGGCGGGGGCCGGAAGTGCAGCCGCGTCCGCTGGGCGCCGCGGGTGGAGGGACGCGCGGAGATGACGCAGGCCACACCGGATGCCGCTCCCCTGTGAGGTTGGGGACCGTGAGCGGCGGCCGCTGGTCCAGGTCTGTTCTATGTACTAGGCGGGGCCGGGCCGTAAAGGGGATTTTCAGGCCCCCACGCCTCTGCTGACCCGCCGCGCCTCCGGCCATTTGTCTCTGTTCTCCCTACAGGCGCCATGGCTGTGGAGCGGACCCGGCCGCTGCGAGGCTCTGGCGGCCCGAGCGCGCCTAGTCGGTGTGAGCCCGGCGCGAGGTCCCGGGCCCCGGGGCGCTCGCTCAGGTCAGTGCCGCGTGGAACACGGCTCCGGGAGCCGGGGACCTGGGAGCGAAGAACGGGTTGAAGGGATCTGGCGTTGATGTTAGACATGGGAAAATTGAGCCTCGGAATTACTGCCTCAGTTTCCTTAGCTACGAAATGAGTTAACGATGATGGTCCAGGGCTGCCCTGAGTTTGAAAGATGAAATGTTGAGAGGTGGTGTATGAAGTACAAGCTCTGTACTAATGTGAGGGACTGCTCCATAGTTGTGGGTATGCCATGGAAACAGGTGTGTATGTGAGGTTGCTGCTTGACACAAATAATAATATTAAAGCTAAATAATAATGGCTACTGGCATTTCTTGCGGGCTTACCACTGTGTTAGGTACGGTGCTAAACGCTTTCCATACATTATCCTATAAGCATAAACCCTTGTAGGCAATGCTGTTCGTGGTCACTACTCAATTTTGCAAGTGAGGAAACGGGGCTTTTGAGATAGGTGAAGTGATTTGCCCAGGGTCACCCCGCAACAAGTGGAGTTGCAGAGCCCTTATTTTACTCTCCTTGTGCTCTTTCAGAATTTTTAAAAACTCATCTTAAACTAAAGATGGCTTCTAAATAGATGGTATAGTCACATGATGGTTTTAAATTCAAAAAGGGGCCCCTGACCCCTCCTGATACCTCAGCTCTTCAGTTTTCTCTGGCGGCAACCAGTGTTGCCAGCTTCTTGGATATTGAAAAGATGGCCTGTGTCTTTGAAAGCCTCTCTGCTCTTTAAGTGCTGGATTAGAAAGGGAAGATGAAGCCTCCTCCCCCAAAGCAAATGTCATGCTTTCACTCTGGACTAGTCCAGGTCCTGTGGAGCACAGGAGCAAGCATTCACTCTGTTTTAACCGGAATGCCATATCTCTAGTAAGACCTCGAGGTAGAGGCTTTGTTTGGTTTTGAGAGGATGGGGCTGGGCAAGATGCTCAGCCTGCTGTTTCCTATGGCACCGGTCACTGCACTGCTTGGGCCATACATTTCCTTGGGTACTAGTTAAGGGCAGTAGTGCTGATACCTTCTACAAGGTTGTGAAAACCAAATGAGATAATGTCTACAAGTAGATGTTAAGCCAACACAAACATGAGAGTTGCTTGAGGGAACATAGGGGTTAATGGCAGAACCAGAGACCAAACCCAGGTCTCCCATCTCCCAATTTATGAGTCTTTTGATTACACCACCATTCCAGAGCTTTGTGATTGGTAATATTGAGGGGGGGAGGGCAAGTTTAATATTTAATCTGAAGTGGAGGGAAAACAAATGGGCAAGACAGCACACGTGTGGTTAGAGTGGAGAGAAAAATGCACCTACTGGGAAACGGTAGCCTCAAGTCCATAACTGCCCTTAGTTATAAAATGAAACTCCCAGTAAGTTTGAGCCGCTGTTTTCTTTCATGTATCTTAAGCCATGTTAAGAGAAACTGTGATGAGATCATAGAGTTCAAAGGGATGTTAGTGGTCATGTCCCTTTCTGCCTCAGGGCCACTAAAAGCTTTCCTGCCAGGTATTTATTGTAATAAAACTATCAAAAAGTGTCATTTGAATTATTCTAGATGGGGCTCTGTGCTAAGCATGTCCCTCTGATTCTCCCAGTTCTCAAGGTGAATAATAGCTTCCATTTTACAGATGACAAAACTGAAGTTTAGAGTTAGTTGAACCTGCCCAGGATCACATGGGAAGTGGCTGGATCGGTAAAAGATTTGACTGACTTTGGAGCATTTTCATTTACCTCATTCTACCTTCATATCTAGGTGTCTTTGACTTCCCAGAAGCTCACCGCTCTGGAGGCAGCTCTTCCATTATTAAAGCTCTGATTATTTAAAAGCTCTTCCTGGTGTTGAATTGAAATTCTGTTTCCTGAAGTTGTCCCCTTGGGGCCTTGTGCTGCCAGTACATAATATTCCTAGTGGCTCTCTAGAGAGTTCAGTTTAGACTTATGGCCTTAACAAAAGTTTCCTCCAAAGATAGTTGATTTTTTAGAAAAATAAAAACTGGTGTTTTTATCATGCATTCTGGTGGGTAATGGGCCTGCTTTATAGAAATAAAAATGTGTTTTTCATGACAATGGGAGATGAACTGGAAAAACAGCCACCCATAAGGGATTCAGTAGCTTAGAGGGCAATCTCTAATGTAAAAATTGGAAAAAAGAATTCTTAGGAGTTAGGAGAATATATAAATCTCAGAAATGGCTGGGTTTTTTTAACAGTGCTCATCCTCTGTGGTGTCATGGGCACATAGCATGCCTGTAGGATGTCTCTTAGTTACGCGTGAATGGTGGGAATCCAAAAATGTTATCATGAGTGTTGTAAATTTGTCTGGTGGCCATTGACATAGCAGTTCAGCTTACATAAATGATAGGTTTATGATAAATCTATTTTTATGATAGATGTGTGGCATATTTTGTGTACGTGTAGGGTAGAGGTGTAGGTGTTAGAGGAAACCCATGTTCCCCTTTTTTTACCATAAATAATGATTACAAGGCAGGTATTTTGGTGTTTATTTTTAATTGGCCAGTATTAATAATTAGCTGTTGTGACATTGAGTGAATGTTCACAGAAAATGGGTCTATTTGTCTTGCAGTAAATGATTGTTTTTTAAGCATAAAATTTTTAGAAATGTTATGGGTAGAATATTAGGATTGAGAAGTAAGAGGCTTGTTGCCTTGCATTGATAAAACTTTCGGCGAACTGATTATTTTTTGGCAGCCAAGTAAATCCCTAAATTCATAAATCCTACCTAGCCCAAACCCTGAGGCTTCAAGAGTATTATTTTAACGTCTGTTCACTGTTCTAAAAAACAAAACTAGATGAAGTGCTTAGAAAGGTTTGGTTGCTTCTACTGCTTTTTTGCCCAGTGACATACTTGCCAAATTTGATATTGGGGAAATTAATGAAAATGGTTTTTACTCAACTTAGATTAACAAAGTTGGAAGATGAGATCTGGTTTTGTGAATAGACCTGATCTATGGGACATACATAAAAAGGAATTTATTTTCCTCTTCCAAACTAATTTGGATATAACATTTTAAAAATTAGTATGACAGTCTGGTCAGAACCTGATCAGATTAGGAGGAGGAAAGTGTTTTTCTTTGGAAAACGTTTTTCTTTTTTTAATTGTGGAAATGTTTAAACATAAAAATAAAAAGAATAATAAACCTTCACCCAGCACTAACATTTATCAGCATATGGCCAATATTGGGAAAGGTGGTTTTTAGTGATTTGCTTTGTTTTTGTTCTCTTTCTGTTAGTTTAGTCTCCATTGTTAAGAGTGATTTGACGCCTTGATGCACAGTGTAATGCTGGATACTTGTAAATTTTTTGTTCTAGTTAGCCCTGGAGCAATTTGTTGTTCTAAGGGGGAAGGTGGCATAATCAGATAGGCACAGTGCCCCCAGATCTTGTCACCAGGTTGAGATGCTCCTGGTTGTAGCTGACTTCAGAGAGAGAGCTTGGTGTGGTCGGAAAATTACTGATCTTGAGAGCAATGGCCTCAAGTCTGTTCTGCTGTCTTAGCTCTGGTGACTTTAGGCAATCATTTACTTTCTCTGACCTATAACTTCCTTATCAGCAAAGTGGAGATGATGATACCTGGTTTTCAGTGTTTTGTAAGCCTCAGAAGTACTAATTTGACTTGTTCAGGCCTCTGGGACCCACATTGCTCTGGGTTACATGGTTAAAAGTTGTCACCAGCTCATATAAGGCTTCTAAAAACAGATTATGTGAGGCCAAATAAGGCCTTTGGTAATTCATGTTCTAACAGGCAGTGCCACAAAGGAAGTGGAAGAACCAGAATACATGAGCCACATAACTTATTAAATCTGCCTGTTTTTCTCCCCCAAACCTTTATGCCTGAATGTCTGTTGCAAAAGCCAGTAATCAATTCTGTGATTTTGGTAACAGGTCAGGTTGTGCTTAGCATGATAACTAATATCTCAGGTTTCTGCTTCAGACTTGCTTTCTGATTGTCACATCATGGTGCTTATTTTTGTGTTTTTAATGCCTAAATAGGATATGATTAGGAAATCATGTTATGATGGTTTTGATGAAAGAGTGGTATATTATATTGAATACACTGTTTCATAACGAACGCTTTGTAAATCTTCGTGAAAATGCATGTAGCATGTGATGGACTTCAAAAGGAGCAAGTCACACAGCAACATAAGTTTCATTGACTTATGTTTCTGAGATCATGATTTGTTAAAGAATGTTTTTTCAAATGCATTTTCTTTTGTGTGCATGGGAAAATATTAGATACAATGTATTAACTGTATAGTTGTAATATAGCAACTAAGCATAAAGTTGTAATGCCAAATTTTTTACACTAATTTTTGATACTTCATTTGTTAGCAGTCTTGCTTGAACGGTCTTTTTTGAACAGAACTAATACAATATTTTGATGTGCCACAGGTAAATTTTTCCATAACCTTATGGAGAGAAAGGACTTTGAGACATGGCTTGATAACATTTCTGTTACATTTCTTTCTCTGACGGACTTGCAGAAAAATGAAACTCTGGATCACCTGATTAGTCTGAGTGGGGCAGTCCAGCTCAGGCATCTCTCCAATAACCTAGAGACTCTCCTCAAGCGGGACTTCCTCAAACTCCTGCCCTTGGAGCTCAGTTTTTATTTGTTAAAATGGCTTGATCCTCAGACTTTACTCACATGCTGCCTCGTCTCTAAACAGTGGAATAAGGTGATAAGTGCCTGTACAGAGGTGTGGCAGACTGCATGTAAAAATTTGGGCTGGCAAATAGATGATTCTGTTCAGGACGCTTTGCACTGGAAAAAGGTTTATTTGAAGGCTATTTTGAGAATGAAGCAACTGGAGGACCATGAAGCCTTTGAAACCTCATCATTAATTGGACACAGTGCCAGAGTGTATGCACTTTACTACAAAGATGGACTTCTCTGTACAGGTAAGAGACCCTGGAATTGTTCTTAAAAAAAAAAAAAAATTACTTAATTTATTTTTAGAGTGGGGGAAGGGAAGGAGAAAGAGAGGGAGAGAAACATCAATGTGTGGTTGCCTCTTGAGTGCTCCTTACTGTGGACCTGGCCCACAACCCAGGCATGTGCCCTGACTGGGAATTGAACTGGTGATCCTTTGGTTCTCAGGCCAGCACTCAATCCGTTGAGCCACACCAGCCAGGGCTCCCCCCACCCCTTTCTTTCTATCAGCAATGATTTTGGGGGCAAACCAGTGGAAAAAATTGTGTCTGGTCCAAGCAAGGATTTAGAGCATCTTGAAACAATTATATAACCTCTCTGTTTCCTTCCTTATCTTTACTGTATAGGAAGGGAGGTATTTCTTGCTTTAAATTCTTGTGGTGCTAAGAAGAATTAGAAGTTAAGAGTTTGGGCAAGGGAATAAAGACAGATATTTTAATTTTTTATTTATTGATTTTTAGGGAGAGCGAAATAGAAACATTGATTTTGTTGTTCCATTTATTTATGCATTCATTGGTTGCTGCTTGTATGTACCTTGACCAGGGATCAAACCCACAACCTTGGCTTATCGGGACAATGCTTTTTAACCAACTGAGCTACCACCAACTGAGCCAGGGCTGACAGTTGGATATTTTAAAACTAGGCAATTAAGTTAATCATTAAAATTTAGAATTATGTATCTATTCCAGTTATAATGGATATGTGTTTCTGCATATTATCAACGGTGCCCACAGTTTAGGTAATGCTTTTTGACAGGCATTGTAAATAATTCTTTTTTTTCATATAGGTTTTTTTTTTTTTTTTTTTTTTTATAATTTCTTTAGTTTTAGAGAGGGGAAGGGAAGGAGAAAGAGAGGGAGAGAAACATCAATGTGTGGTTGCCTCTCACATGGCCCCCAGCGGGGACCTGGTCTGCAACCCAGGCATATGCCCTGACTGGGAATTGAACCGCGACCCTTTGGTTCACAGCCTGCGCTCAATCCACTGAGCTACACCAGCCATGGCTGTAAATAATTCTGAGGCAGTGTTTCAGATGCCTCTCAACAGCTCTTATCAATGATCCCAGTGCCTATTAACGTCCATTGTATATAATATATAGGGATACTTTCTGTTCTTTCTTCATCCAAGATAATTTCTAATAAACATTCAAGTATTACCTGAACTGTGTAGCTGCCATTCTTAATGGTACTTACTCTTCCTTTGTTGTAAATGTATCATCATTATTTAGCCATTTCAATATTAGTGCATATTCTGCTGTTATGAATATTTTAATAAAATCATTTATAAATATAAAACTATATTATAAATACATATGAATATAAAATATTCATAAAAAGTGCATATTCCACTTTTATTAGGTTATTTCCACTTTTATGAATATTTTTGTTTGCATTAGGTTTTCCCCCTTGAATTGTTTATTTGGGGCAGAAGCCTCAAAGGATAATCACCAGATCCAAAAATACGGATGCTTTTATTGCTCCTCTTAGAGGAGCTTTCCACATAGGTTGAATTAATGCCATGCCTACAGCAAAGTGTAAATAATCTGCTCCTCCCTCACAGGTCTATCAGCCTTTAATATTTTTAATAGTTAAGAGATATGTTATTTCTCATGATTGTTTAAAAATTTTATTTTTTATTCATTGAAGATATACATTTCCTTTCTTGTGGTGTTATGTTCTGTGAAATACTAGACACTTTGTTTTGTAAAATAAACATTAAATTTAAGGCATCTTCTGGTTTGGTTTGTCATACTGAAGTTACTCCATGCTTTATTTTTATAACATTGTCTGTTCTTTTATACTTTGATGTAATTTCTGAGTTGTGGTGATGACTTTTCCACATCCTTTGATCAATGTAATGATCAGTGGCGGGTATTTAAAATTTTTTCCAAAAGATTAAGTGCAATATTAACTTTGAGCTTGGTACTCATTTGCACTTAGGTAAATACTGGTAGCTGACTCACTTCAGAAACACCTGTAACTTTTAAAAAATATTTCTCACCAAACTTTACTTTTGAAATACAAAAACTTCAATTACTTGGAGCAAGAATAAATGGGACACAGTCACTGACTTCTTTACCCCAAAAGTTAATATTTACAATAACTGAACCCAACCCTGCATTTTAAGATTATTCTCTAGGCGGGTCTCTACGTTCTGTTATTTTTATTCTGAATAAATTAATCAGGTTTGTATATTGAATGTCATGCTTTGTCTCTTGAAAATGATCCAAAGCATTAGTTTAATTTTTCTAACATAGCATCCCTGGGACTGTTACTAATGACAGAAGTATTTGTTTTAGAATTATATAGGCATACCTCATTTTATTGACCTTTGCTTTATTGTGCTTGACAGATATTGCCTTTTTTTAAAAAAAACAAATTGAAGGTAAGACCCTCTGCCAGCAAAAGATTATGACTCGCTGAAGGCTCAGATGATGGTTAGCATTTTTTAGCAATAAAGTATTTTTAATTAAGGTATGTACATTGTTGTTTTTAAGGCACAATGCTATTGCACACTTAATAGACTCTGGTATAGTGTAAGCATAACTTCTATATGCACTGGGAAACCCACAAATTTGTGTGACTCACTTTAGTGCAATGATCTGGAACCAAATCCACAATGCTCTGAGGTGAGCCTGCCTGTACAAGTGTTTGTGTCATCTTGTTTCTTAAGAGCTTGTGTTTTTTCTCTGTGGTTAAATTGGGAAATTCTGAATTTAGAAATAAGCTTATAGTGGCTTGGATTAGCCCCTTGAACAGCAATAAAATAATATTGCCGAAATGATTGATGGCTAATGCTAAAATTAACATGATGTGGATTGAATGAGGTGATTATCCTGCTCATGTCTGAAATGGTAAGAAAGGAACCTGTTGTGCCTTGAGCTGTTCAGTAGACATTTACTTAATAAAAGGCATTCTGTGTGAAAGACAGTGTGAAGGCCTACATAGATCAACTGGAGCAGAGAACATACACAGCAGGGTCAGGAAGGCAACTCAGTTAAGTCAAGTCTCCATGTGGACTACAGCTAATCAGAGAATACCTGCCCTTCCAGAGCATGTAGCTGCTGCTCCACTGCAGTGAATTATTGCCATGTGGGATTCAGGCCCAGAGTTGTCAGATCTGACTTTTAAGACAAGCCTCACATCTAGATTTTTGTGAAGTATCTTGATTTTTTTAAAGTACTGATTTTTAAGTATTATTCATATTTGAAAAATAGTGCGGTTGGGTCATATTCAACCTGCTGTATTGCAACATCTTGGTCAAATAAGAAAAGCAAGAGCTATAAAAGAGATGATGAAATGATATAGTTAAAATGTGTAAGAAGAAATTTCATGTAATTGTTCAGAAGGACTGAGTCCTTCCATTTGAAAAAATTGAGCAGTGTGTTTATTTTGAGTCTTGAAGAATGGGTAGACTTTAGAGAGATGAGATTCAAAGTAGAGGTTTTTCCAGTAGGAAGATCAGCATTAACAAAGATGTGACAGGGCTAAGCATGGAGTATGTGGGAAGAAAATAAAGAAAATTCATTTTAGCTGGACCCTTAGGCTATAAGTAGGGACTCTATAAGACACTCTTAGAATATAATGAAGAAATAGGCTTGGACTGTGTTGTGAAAGCCTTGCATGCTGGGAAATTGAGTTTGGACAGTTTTCTGTCAATAAGAAAAAACTCTGAAAGATTTCTGAGCAGAAAAAGGGCCAGGATCAGAGCTGTCTTCTACTTCAAGTAGACCAGTGTTTCTTATTTCTCTCGCATCCGGGTCCTCTTTTTATAACATGTTTTACAATATTTTATCTTGAAGTAAAATTCATAGAAATTGATAAGTACACATTATGTTAAAAATCAATATAATGCCTAAGCTCTGTGTAGAGGATAAATAAGAAGACTGTAAGTTAAAGTAATACACATTAAACATGTAGTGCTCAAGCCCAGCCATGCTAGAAAACAGTAATGTGATCAGATGCTTGCACCTGCATGTACCAACTGTGGACATGATAGCTATAAATGCAGAATGTTGTATTTGTGTCACAGATACCATATACCATCAGTGGTGTGATTTCTCAAATGGTGAAAAATTCTTGGTAAACTTCCCAGCAAAGCAAAGTATATTTTTACTCAATATGCTTGGTAGTTACACTTTTGGAAAATTCAGAATCAGCTACAAATACACTTTGTAAAACAGGTTTTAATCTCAGATAACTAAGAATAAACTTTTTGCTTAATGGATATGTGGCTAAACCTTTAAGAATGTCATGCAAATGATAAGATAATTGTTTTTGTGCACTATTCCAGTCATTGCAGTGTGTCTAGCATTCCTGGCCTCTGCCCCGTAAGTGCCAGTAATACCTCTCCACCCCTAAATCCTTATGACAATTGAAGCCACCCTTAAGAATTTCTAAAATGTTCTCTTAGGAGATGACGTTACTTTTCTGTTGAGACCCTGACAGAGAGAGGAGTAGAGGTTCCAAAATGAAGTATTAGTCTGTTGCAGTTTATTTTATTATTTTATTTATTTTCAGTCCTCATCCAAGGATATGCTTAATTGATTTTAGAGAGAGAGAAAAGAGAGGGAGGGAGAGACACATCAATTGGTTGCCTCCCATATGCACCCCAACCATGGAATTCAATCTGTAACTTAGGTATGTGCCCTGACCAGAATCGAACCTGCAGCCTTTTTGTTGTATGGGATGATGCTGCAATCATCTCAGTCACCTGGCCAGGGCATAGCCTGTTACAGTTTAGATGAGGTAAATAGGCCTAGATTTAGGACAGTAAGGGTGGATTTTTAAAATGAGCAGTTGAATGGAAGAGTAGCTATTGAAATAGAATTGACAGGATCTGGCAACAAATTGAGTACATGGCAAGGAAAAGGGAAATTTCAAAAACAGCTGAGGTTTCTAGCTTTGTGTGTACCTGGGAAGATAGCCATACTAGTAACAAGAATGGAAAATGGAAGGATAAATTTGAGAAGGTAGTTGAAGTTCAGTTTGGGATGAACTGATTCAGTTGGATGTGTAAGTGGAGACTCGCACAAGTATCTGGAAGCGCAGGATCAGAGCTTTGGAGAGTGCTCAGATAGAGCGAGAGAGAGAAAAGATTTAGGAGTTAGTCATCATAGCTTTGACTGCAATAGTGACATTTTAAAAGGAGATGTAGAGAAGAAGAATGGAGCTGAGGGTGGATCCTTAAAGAGAGTACTTAGAGGAAGGGGAGAGGTAAAGAAACAGAACTGTGATGAAGAGAGTTCAAGAAGAATGAAAATTGCCTGTCTTAACGAGGGCGCAGGTAAATGTTTATTCAGTTGGTCTGCCAAGTCAAATGCCTCAGAGAGAGGCAGGTGAGAGCTGAGATCCGATTCTACACGTTAAATATTTAAACTTAGCTTGATATAGTAGTTTACTCCATTTGTGTTCAGCTCATTTTTCTGCTTACCTTTGTTACATAACCATCCCTGTAACTTTTTTTATATCAAAGTATTGTTTTCATCTTATTTTCTGAATCGATAGCACTGTTCTTCTCCCCCCTCTATCTAATGAAAAATAGTCCACTTTTACTTAGTCCCCTTTTGTTTCTAGGCTGCATCTTTGATGACCTCTTTGAAAACGTTGGGCTAGTAAATGCAGCAAATGGGAATCCATAGGGAAGATTGACATGAAGCCGAAAAGGAGCAGAGAATAATGGCTCCTAAAGGCTTAGCAATTAAGAGTAGGATTGTACCACTGGAACTCAATCTGATTGTTTTTAATGTATCTTTAGGGTGTAAAATGAATGGCCCAGTTTTTTCCTGTATCAGCTAGATTAAACTTTCCTTTTTAAAAATCAAATCGTGTTAAATATATATAACATAAAGTTTTTCTCTTTAACCATTTTTAAATGTATAGCTCAGTGCCATTAAGTACATTCACATTAACATCCATCTCCAGATCTTTTTACATCTTCCCAGACTGAAACTGTACTCATTAAACACTGACCAACGCCCCCATTCCCCCCTCCCCTCAGGACCTAGCAACCACTGTTCTGCTTACTCTCTCTGAATTTGACCACTCAGGTACCTCGTGTGGGTCATACAGTATCTTTTTATGACTGACTTATTTCATTTAGCATAATATCTTCACAATTCCTCCATGTTCTAGCGTATCTCAGAATTTCCTTTCTTTTTAAGGTTGAATAATATTCCATTGTGTATATATACACCACGTATTTGTTTATCCTTTCTCCTAGTATTTAGCCTTCCTGCCTCCACTTTTGTCTACTTCAGACCATTTTCTATGATGCAGCCATAGTGATCTTCCAGAAATGCTAATAGGGTCATAGTTAGAAATCCTCCTGACCCAGTTCTCTTCTTAAACTGAACCACTTTTAGAACCAGTGCCCATATTTTAGATGGTACATTTTGACAGGCATTGTAAATCCTAGGCAGTGTTCAGAATGCTTCCCAGCAGTTCTTTATGCATTGACCCCAGTGTCTCTTCACATATGTGTATGTAATACATAGAGATACTTAATTAGGTACTTTAATAGGTATATGCCAGGGGTTGGCAAACCACCAGCTGCAGGGCCAGCTCCTGCAGAGTAGAGTAATTCCAAAAGAGATTGTGTGGCTCAAAAACCCTAAAATACTTACTTTCTGGTCTTTTACTGAAAAAGTTCTGCTGACCTTTGGCATATACTATTCCTTTGGGGAAGGAGAGGTTCACTTAATCATACTTTAGATTTCAGCTAGTTTTCTTAAATCATGAAATCCCTTCTTCAAACAATCTTATGCCAAAGCCCAGCTTAAAAACAAATACAGGACGGCAGAGGAGCCAATCATGTCATCCCCCAGGGTGAGTGTGCAGAACACCTAGATGTTGAGGAGCACAGTGGTAAACTCCATGGAGCTTCATCTGAGGCATTTGCTCCTTTTGTCCCTTTCTTGTACTTGCTGTGGGCTTTTGTACTGCCCACTATGTACTGTACTGAATTATTATTGCTCGTTTAACCTTTTTGTTTTCCCAAGTAGACTTAAGCACCATGAGGGCAGGATACAGGCCTACCTGATATAGAAGTTCTGTAAATACTTTTTGAATGAATGAATGAATGAATGAGGCCCTATTTGAACGTTGGCAGTAAGTCAGAACCAAGGTCAGATCCTAAAATGATTTCCTGCCTTAGCTCACTAGGAATATGGTCACAAAATGCCCAAGATTAAAGATTATCGAGTCCTGCACTGTCCAATAATATAATAGCCACTAGCCACTTAATGGCTTTTGAGCACTTGAGATGTGGCTAGTCCAAACTGAGATGTGAAATGTGAAATACTCATTATTGGATTTCAAAGACTTAATATATAAAATATTTTATTAATAATTTTTTATATTGATTACATGTTGAAATGATAATTTGATATTGTTAAACTATTTTACTTTTTCAAGTAAATAATAGAAAATTTTTCATTACTAATGTGGCTTGTATTATATTTTTGTTGAACAGCACTGTTCTAGAACATTGGTTCTCAAAATGTTGCTCATGCGTTAGAATCACTTGGAAAGCTTTTAAAATTATTGGACCCCACCTCAGATATTCTAGTTTAGAATTTCTGAAGGTAGGGCTTTACATACATGCTTTGATAAAGCTCTGTATATAATTCTGATGTTTTATATACCCAGTGAGAACCACCAGTCAAGATGAACACCTTATTTTATAGAGAGGAAACAATCCCTAAATAGTAAAGTGACAACAAATATAGTCTCCGTTCCAGTATGTTCTCTTAAGGGTTTGCCCAGGTTAAAATTTGTGCTCTACCTCTTTCATAGTGGTAGCGACTTTTCCATTGTCTGAAACAGTGGCTCTTGATCAACCCTTAAAGCTGGAATTGTGGCTGGCGTAAATGTTCTGGAAAACTGTTCATTCGGTGCTTTCCAGATTACTGTGTTCTTATCATAGTGATGGTATTTTCGTCCTCAAAATGTCCTTTGATTCTTCTTATTTTCTATTCTACAAGTAAATTGCAAGATAGGAACTAATTATAAGCATTTTTAATGTAATTAAAGCAATGTCCTGAATTGTCACCATGATCAGTATAATATTTTCATCAGAGGCGGAAACAAAACCTATTTTTTCTACGGAATCTTAAGAGGCTTTATAAGCTCATTGCTGAGTTGTTGCGAATGTCCGGGAATGATCTACTTGTGGTTATCTTAGAGGTTCCTTTACACATTTCAAGATGGCCCAAGAAATTAGCAGTTCACCTTTTCAGAAGTTAACCCATGACCTGAAGCTCCTCTTTGACTTGTCTTGAGTAGAACAGGTTCCAACAGCAGCTTTATTATTCAGTACTCTATTTGCTCAGGGTTGTTGAGTAATGGACAAACATGCAAGTGTACACATGCCGTCATGGGTAATGCCCATCATTTCACGCTCCAATCAGACTCATGATGCTGAAAGATTTATGACATTTTACAAGTGGAATCACCAAGGGATGCTTTAGTCTGACATTCCTCTGTAACCTAGAAAGTTAAGGGAAAAGGGCTAAACCAAAAAGTTTGCATTCAGCGCCCATGCTGTTGACACCATTTTGGTGACTCTGTGAGTCATGTTACCCTCTCAATGCTTTGTTTGGTTTTCTCTGCTGTAAAGTGGGAGTGCTAGAGGAGGTGGCCACTGAGTTCTTTAAGAATACTGGGGTTTGGAGATCGATTTTCCTTCTTCACTGTTTTCTTACTAATCTCTGTTTTTCTCTTGAAGGGTCAGATGACTTGTCTGCAAAACTATGGGATGTGAGCACAGGGCAGTGCGTGTATGGCATCCAGACGCATACTTGCGCAGCAGTGAAGTTTGATGAGCAGAAGCTTGTGACAGGCTCCTTTGACAACACTGTGGCCTGCTGGGAATGGAGTTCCGGAGCCAGGACCCAGCACTTTCGAGGGCACACAGGGGCGGGTGGGTTGTCCTTTTTCAAGTCTTTCTATGGTTACTTGAACCTCATTCCTTGAAGTCAGGAGCCAAGAATGTGATCTCATTTTTTATTCGTTTTTTTAATTTAACTTGCCTTTCCCCCCTTTCTTTCTCAGTCATGACAGTTAATCCCTTTATTCAAGTTCTTCTTATTTGGCATCTTTCTCCTAATTTTGCTTTTTCCTTGACCCATTTAAAACTCTTCTCTGTATACCCTTATGCTGGGAGGGAGCAGTTCTTCTCTCCTGCTTCATTTATATCCTGTTGAACAATCAGTCCCCTTTGCTTTGATCAGATTTCGTACCTCCAAATTGAGTAAGTCCTACAACTAAAAATTCAGTCTACTTTATTTGTAGAAATAGGGCTAAAATCCTTTGGGGTGATAGTGGTTCCCAGTTTGTTTGATCTGCACGTATTACATTGAATTGGAGCTTGGTTGACAATTGATAACAAGCCACTGCCTGGAGAGAAAATGGAAGAAACATACCTGAACATCTTCTAATAATTTTACAGCAGTCTTAGTTTGCAAAAGCTGGTCATTTGATTATAGCCTGGAGACCTCAGCTCCCTCAGGGCATTGTACAATGGAATTTTGTGAAGAAACCCTGGTGTGCTATTGCCCAGACTCGTGAGCAGCAGCTCTCTTCTTTCTTTTTCCCATGTGCACATTGCATTCACCCCTGAAGGAGCAGACCATGCTCTTAAGCATCACATTTTATGAGTGGCCTTTGTCAGCCTCCAAAACAGGTTGAGCTCCCCTGCTATAGGTTTCCCAATAATGTGTATATTTGTCATAACACTCATCATACAAGGAAGTATGGTAATCTTGATTTCCCCACCAGGTGGTAAGATCCAGAAAGACATCATCATACCTGTCTTTTTTTTCCTCACCCAAAGGCATGCTTATTATTGATTTTAGAGAGTGGGGAAGGGAGGGAGAGAAACATCAGTTGGTTGCCTCTTATATGTGCCTCAGCAACATAGGCATGTGCCCTGACTGGAAATCGAATCCTCAGCCTTTAGGTTTATGGGGTGACACCCAACCAACAAAACCACACTGGCGGGGCTCTGCCTGTCTTTGCCTTTAGGTCCCAAGTTCTTGCACCATACCTGGTATTCAGTAATTCTTTGAAGTAAACCTAGCTGTTTTATTGCTAAAAGCAAATATTTTTTCCCATTTTGTTTGTCATCCTATACATTTTTTCTCAGTCTGCTATCTGCTACCACTTGTTTATTATAGAAATTAATGTTTGAAGATACATGATTTGCCATGGAACTTATAAGTTAACCTGAGTGTGCTATTTCAGTGCCAAAATACACATTGACTACCAGGTGATTTTATAATGGATGAACTTTAAGAGCCCTACTCTAAGAAATTTCCTCCTTGCTGTTCCTTGGACATTGCTGTGGCTTTTCCTAACTCTATGCCTTTGCTGTTCCCTCTACCTTCAATATTCTCTGTCTTTTCTTGATAAACTCAACTCATCCTTCAGGGCCCATCTCCAGTATTGCCTGAAGTCCTCCCTGATACCCCTGGGCAGAGTTAGTTATTGTCCTTGGTGTTTCCCTAGCAAGAGGTAAACATTTTGTTTTTTTTTCTGGACTTCTTCCTCCACCGCTTATTTAGACTGAGCTCCTTAAAGACCAGTGTCTTCATCTTTGGGTCCCCAGTGCTTCTTTAGAATTTGACAGACACTGAAAAACCAATATTTGAGTACTTGCTGCATACTTAGGCATTATTTTAGGTACTGGATGTATAGCTGTGCAGAAATGCAGACAGTTTTAAGGGAATGGCTTATTCTGGTCTTTGAGATCCTTGTTTGTGTTTTGTTTGTTTTCTCATTACACTGACTTTTCTTGAGTCTGGCTGTTGTTTTGTAGCATATTCTTGATATTTTGACTCACTGCAATAAATAGTGCAATGACTATTGCCCTATGACAGGCCACCTATGTTCATTCTATTTTCCCTGCATAAACTAGATAAGTTTTGCATAGTATCAGGCAGATAATAATCCTCAGAAGAAATACCATTATCTCCAACAAGAATTTTGAAATGGATATATTTTTTATCATAAAATTGTCATTTGAGTAGTACCATTCTTATCATAGCTCTAATTTTATTAGGAATTACAAAGTTGAGCAGCTAAGGAGAATAAAGGCTGTTGAATTCTACTATAAATAAGACTCTCATAGGCATGTTTTAACTTTGTATCTGTTGTATATATTAGTGTTTAGTGTCGACTACAATGATGAACTGGATATCTTGGTGAGTGGTTCTGCAGACTTCACTGTGAAAGTATGGGCTTTATCTGCTGGGACATGCCTGAACACACTCACCGGGCACACGGAATGGGTTACCAAGGTAGGAAGACAGTCTTCTTAATGTTGGTCTTCATGGGGATGGGTGGAGGATGGTAGTTGCTGCCTTGTAAATGGTGGTGAGCCATAAGATGGAATGAATACAACCACAAAGCATGATGATGTACAACAGTGACCAGCATGTAAAAGACACGCTGTAAATATGAATGACGTAAGGACATGGAAAGATGCCCACAATGTAGTAGATGGGTAGATGGGTACAGGGAACAAATAAAAGAGGCCATGTACAAAAAAAAAAAAAAATACTGTATAGAGTATGACACCAGTTTCTAAATGTGTTTATGCACCAGATTGCTGAAGGTGATTATTTCTTGTAGAATTGTGGTTGTTTTTTTTTCCCTTTAGGATAGTATCTTTTTAAAAAAATCTATTTTATTGATTATGCTATTACAGTTATACTGAATTTTCACCTAGGGACCCCTCCACCCAGTACCCCCCCATTCCCTCAGGGAATCTCATCCCCCATCGTTCATGTCCCTGGGTCATGTGTATAACTTCTTTGGCTACTCCATTTCCTATCTGTACTTGACATCTCTGTGGCTATGCTGTGAATACCTATTTGTACTTAATCCTCTTACCTCTTCTGGCAGCCATCAAAATAGTCTACGTGTCCATGATTCTGTCTCTTTTCTTGCTTGCTCAGTTTGTTTTTTAGATTCAGTTGTTGATACGTATTTTCTTGCCATTTTATTGTTCATAGTTTTGATCTTAAATAAGCCCCTTCAACATTTCAGATAGTAATGGTTTGGTGATGATGAACTTCTTTAGTTTTTTCTTGTCCTGGAAGCTCTTTATCTGCCCTTCCATTCTAGATGATAGCTTTGCTGGGTAGAATAATCTTGGCTGTAGGTCCCTGCTTTTTATGACTTTGAATATGTCTGGCCAATCCCTTCTAGCCTGCAAAGTTTCTTTTGAGAAATCAGCTAAATAGTCTTACAGGAAATCCCCTGTAGGTAAATAACTTCTTTTCTATTGCTGCTTTTACGATTCTCTCTTTATTTTTAATTTTTGGCACTTTAATTTTGGTGTCTTGGTGTGGTCCTCTTTGGGTCCATCTTGTTTGGACTCTGTGCTTCCTTGACTTGCATGCCTATTTCCTTCACCAAATTAGGGAAGTTTTCTTTCTTTTTTTTTTTTAATTATATTTTGTTGATTATGCTATTACAGTTGACCCATTTCTCCCCTGTCATTTCCCTCCACCCTGCACACCCCTTCCACTCACATTCCCCCCTTTTAGTTCACATCCATGTGTCATAAGTTCTTTAGCTTCTACTTTTTCCACACTGTTCTTGCCCTCCCCTGTCTATTTTCTACCCACCGTCAATGCTACTTATTCTCTGTACCTTTTCCCCCCCTCTCCTCCTCTCACTCCTGTTGCTAACCCTCCATGTGATCTCCATTTCTGTGTTCCTGCTCCTGGTCTAGTGGTTTGCTTAGTTTGCTTTTGTTTTAGGTCTGGTTGTTAATACCTGTGAGTGGCTGTCTTTTTACCGTCCTATTTTTTATCTTCTTTTTCTTAGATAAGTCCCTCTAACATTTCATATAATAAGGGCTTGGTGATGATGAACTCCTTTAACTTGACCTTATCTGAGAAGCACTTTATCTGCTCTTCCATTCTGAATGACAGCTTTGCTGGATAGAGCAATGTTGGATGTAGGTCCTTGACTTTCATGACTTGGAATACTTCTTTCCAGCCCCTTCTTGCATGGAAGGTCTCTTTTGAGAAATCAGCTGACAGTCTGATGGAAACTCCTTTGTAGGTGACTCTGCCTTTATCCCTTGCTGCTTCTAGAATTCTCTCCTTCATTTTAATCTTGGCTAATGTGATTATAATGTGCCCTGGTGTGTTCCTCCTTGGGTGCACCTTCTTTGGGACTCTCTGAGCCTCCTGGACTTCCTGGAAGTCTATTTCCTTTGCCAGATTGGGGAAGTTCTCCTTTATTATTTGTTCAAGTAAGGTTTCCACTTGTTGCTCTTCTTCCCCTTCTGGTACCCCTAGAATTCGGATGTTGGGACGTTTCAAGATGTCCTGGAGGTTCCTAAGCCTCTCCTCATTTTTTTTTTGAATTCTTGTTTCTTTCTTGTTTTCTGTTTGGTTGTTTCTTTCTTCCTTCTGGTCCGCTCCATTGATTTGCAAATTAGGGAAGTTTTCTTTTATTATTTTTTCAAATAGATTTCCAATTTCTTCTCTTTCTCTTTTCCTTCTGGCACCCCTCTGAAGCGAATGTTGGATTGTTTAAAGTTGTTCCACAGGCTGCTTACACTGTCATTGTTTTTTGGGGTTCTCTTTTTCTTGTTGTTCTGATTGGTTGTTTTTTGCTTCCTTATATTCCAAATCATTGATTTGATTCTCAGCATCATCCACTATACTGTTGTTTCCCTGTAAATTGTTCTTTGTTTCAATTAGTGTATCCTTTGATTCTGACTGGATGTTTTTAATGCTGTTTAGGTCCTCACTGAGTTCTTTGAGCATCCTTATAACCAGTGTTTTGAACTCTGCATCTGAGATTGCTTATCTCCATTTTGTTTAGTTCTTTTTCTGGAGTTTTGATCTGTTCTTTCATTAGGGCCATGTTTCTTTGTCTGCTCGTTTCAGCAGCCTCCCTGTGTTTATTTCTATGTATTAGGTAGAGCTGCTTTGATTCCATGTCTTGGTAGTATGGCCTAATGTGGTAGGTGTCCTGTAGGGTCTAGTGGCACAGCCTCCCCTATCACCCAGTCTGGGTACTCAAGGTGGGCCCTTCGTGTGGGCTGAGTACACCCTCCTCTTGTAGTTGATCCTTGGGTGCTGTTGGCAGATCAGTGAGAGTGATTTATGCAGGCCAGTCAGCTGCAAGGATTGGCTGTGACCACTTACCACCAACCTCTCCTCCCCATGAAGGATCAGCCTTGCAGGGTCAGGGTGGTGGTGCTCCAGCGTGGTCTGTAGCTATCTGCTGGGGGTATGCTAGCCCTGGGGTTTCCTAGGTGGTGCAGGCCAAGGTCAGCCCCTATCTGTGTTTTGTCCAGGGCCACCCAGCCTGAGCTATAAGCAATCTGAGATGGCTGCTACTTATGCTGGGCTTGGAGATTCCCAGGGCTACGCTGTTAATGTAGGCTGGCTGCTGCTAGTGCCTGGCCGGGGGCTCACTGAGGCCAGCTTTTGCTTGTTTGATTGGACTTAGGAAGTTATGAAGCATAAGCCAAGACCATCCATTCATATGGAAAAGCAGCTTGGCTGGGCCCATTAGTTGTGTGGGGCGGAATCTCCAAGGTAGATCAAACAGTGTTAGCAAGGTTGATGGAGTCTCAGGCACCAGCTTGCCAGCTCTGTGGGAGGAGGGTTTAGAAAAGGGACAATGGCCTCTGCTCTCCTTCATGCTGGACATTTTAGTTTCCTCCTATATGCCACTGATACCTTTCAGCTACTATCCTGGTACTGCAGCTGAGAGGGAGTAAGTCTGAGTAGGTGATTAGTGTGTGGGTTCTTTAAGAGGAACTGCTTGTGGCTCCCGAAATTTCTTCTAGCGACTCCATCCCACTGGTTTTTGAACCCAGAAGTTGTGAGGACTTATTTCCCTGGCACTGGAACTCTGATCTGGGGAGCCTGGTGTGGAGCTGGGAGTCCTCACTCCTCGCATATCCCTCCTGAATTTTTACCCACCACATGTGGGTGAGGGACCAGTCTGTTCTGCATCTGCACCCCTCCTACTAGTCTGGATGGATGTGGTTTCTTTAATTCCATAGTTGTCAGACTTTCATTCAGCTTGATTTCTGACAGTTATGAGTGATGGTTGTTTCATATTTTAATTGTAATTTTGATGTGGTTGTGTGAAGAGGTGAACCATATCTGCTTACACCATCGTCTTTACTAGAAGTCTCTCCTCATTCCCTATTTTATTATTCATTCATTCATTCATTCATTTTTAAAGATTGTATTTAAAGTAAATTTAAATAATACTTAAAGATTTATATTTAAAAGTTGTAATAAAGATTGTATTATTTTTAAAGATTATATTTACTTTTAGAGAAGAGGGGAAGGGAGGGAGAAAGAGAGGGAGAGAAACATCAGTGTGCATGATACATCAATCAGTTGCCTGTTGCATGCCCCCAACTGGGCACCTGGCCCAAAATCCAGGCATGTGCCCTGGCTAGTAATCAATCCCAGCAACCTTTGGTTCACAGGCCAGCACTCAGTCCACTGAGCCACACCATGAGGACTCATCCCTTATTTTAAAAATGAGGAAACTGAGAAAGAGGCTAGATGGTCTTGTCCAAGGTTACAAAATCGATGTATGGCAGATTCTCGTCCTAATAAATCTAGTGCCTTTTCCTTTATAATGCACATGCTTATGAAAACAGATGGTTTGAATCTACTTCGATGACTGGGGGCTTTTTTCTTTCCTGTTCTTTACATTTTCTATAAAGTAACATTTTATAATTTTTAAAATCGGTCCTAATGTTCGCTTTCAGACTAAAGCCAAGACTAAATGCTGCCAACATTAGGCACTTTTAGATCCTAGCAATAATTTAGATATCCTGGTTGTGGTAAAACTCTTAGAAGAGGTTAACTTGGTCATAGAGTTATAGCTCAGCTGTTTTAGCGTATGATATCATTTCAAGCTCTTTCGTATTTTAAGTTTTTTAAAAAAACTATATAGGAGTAGCATTAAACGGATCTTACTATAACATGGATGTTTACATTTCTAGGTGGTTTTACAGAAGTGTAAAGTCAAGTCTCTCTTGCACAGCCCTGGAGACTACATCCTCTTAAGTGCAGACAAGTATGAGATCAAGGTAAAGTTTCTTCTCTATTAGTTTGCCTCATCAAAGAAAAACTGGCAAATATAAGAACATTAAAATTAAATTAAAATGAAAATTTCAAGGTAGGTAGGAGTGTCACTGTTTAAGCTATCTTAAACCCATTGGCAAGAGAAGCGTGCATTTACTATGTTCTAGGCAGTTTCTAGCCCTGATTTTTAAATGAAGAAAAGAAAATCCACAGAAAATCATCTTCAGTGCATTCTTTTTTTTTTTTTTTACCCTCACCCAAAGATATATTCATTGATTTTTAGAGAGAGAGAGAGAGAGAGGATCGGGGTGGGAAAAGAGAGAGAGACATTGATGTGAGACACTAACG